>APFE031187499.1:57601-108764 GCA_000404065.3 Pinus taeda
TTACAAGATTTTATAATTGAGTAAAATATTCGCCATGCCTGGTGAGAGATTTGCCAAAAAATTATATATACATATTATTTTTTTGATAAAATCGCCTTAGATTTTTCCCATATACCATGGAGATTCGCCCATTTATTATACTTATAAATTTAGGGGGGGTTCTTAAAATTTTTCCTGATGGTGGTTGAGGTTCCTTTGCCTTTTTTGCCACACGTGATTCATTAAAATCCCCTTTTCTCAACCCAATCTCTTGCATTGCATCTAGAAGAAATTGAAGAGCATTAATTCTTTGCTGAATAAATTTGCACTGTACTGGGTCTTTTTCAATGGCAATGCAATTTCTTCCTTTTTGTAGGCAACATGCTAGTGTTGTACCTAACTATCAAGCACAAAAAAATAATGAAATAAATTAGTATAATCACATATAAATTAAGAAAGAAGATATTAAAATTCAATTTTATATAATAAAACTTACCTGAGCCTGAAAATAAATCTAGAACTCAATCTCCTTCATTTGAACATAAGTCTATAAGATAGTTAATCAATGACTGTGGTTTTTGATAAATGTTAATTATCTCTGCTTTTGCTTCTTTATCTTCATATGTTAGTTTTTTTACAACATCATCATAAACTAGTATTTGGCTATGACTCTTTCCATCTACCTTATTAAGAAACATAGACTTATAGCTATCATCTTTTGTTCAAATTTCAACATGGATGAACTTGCAATCACTTATAATTGGTTGATCTTCATGGTTAATAAGATTTGACGTGTTCTTGTAACATGAAATAGTATAAGTTCAATTAACGTTTACATAAATGAATTTTTTAACATTAATCAAACATACAATTTCAACGTCTTACCATGTAAGCTGCATTCTTGAGTTTGCTTTCCCCTTGAAGCTTATCAATAATATTGTCAATTGTATGTTTGAATGACATGTCACAAATCTCCATAATAATGATGATGTAACTTCTACAAATCCTACAACCATTTTACTAAGAGCTTGATAAGTATAAGGGTCAGTGTCATAGTCAATGTTTGGGATATTGAAATCATGGGGAATATCTGCAATAACTAAGGAATAATCACTTTTAGGTATGAGTTTAGCAATTTCCTCACAATCACCTTGTATTATTTGATATTGAATAGTGTCAAGCTCATTCCAAGTGAAATGAATAAGAGTTGGATCAAGTTCAACAATACTAGGATGCTTTCTCAGCCTTTCGATCTTAATTTTTTCAATAAAGCTTCTGAAACTATTTGGTGCTCCATTTGCATCCTTCTTTATCTTTAATAAAATAAACAAATATATGTGAAAGTTATAAAATAAAAATAATATACAAATGAATAAAAATGAATGTATAAATCAACATACCTTTTTAAATGCAAGATAAAAATCTTTTAGTGTTGATGTAGAACTTGAATATGGGTAGTTGCATATAACATCATCCCAACAGTCTTCATTCAACAATTTAACCATTTGTTCTTGTATTTTTATGTAAACCTTGTAATTGAATAGATAAAGTAAAAAAAAATATATATATACTGATATGTATAACGAATACTACCAACAACAATATGTTATATTTAAAATAAATATATAATCAAGAAATAAGTAAAAATAACTCAACAAACTTACATTTGAAATTCTTCACATATTTCGTCCAATGATAATTCCCCTGAATTCACACGAGATAATATTGTTTTGACAAGTTTTTCATCATTCACTCCTTGCACTACTCTTTAAGGTGTGATAGTCATATCTTCTGGAAGCAGCTTCATTTTAGGACCTAATTTACTGCGGCTACATATAAATGGTTTAGACTTTTTGACCACCTTTTTTTAATGCCAATGTTCTCCCACATGCTAAAAATCGCATTAATCAATTCTCATATCTCTCCAATTCTAAATGTCAACTAGAAAATGTTATTAATACCTCTGAATATATCAAAATGTACTTTGTTTCCTTTTGAATTTATTTTTTCCTTAATTTGATAGCATATTTCCATACAACATTCCTTCCAAAATTCTAGATTAACCTTTGTCTTATCCCCACCACATTTTTCTTCAAATTCATTATGAATAAATCTAACCCTTTGGATGAAAGTCATAGAAATCTTATACTCATTATTTGTATTATGATCCCAGGTCAATAACTTTGCTTCTGTATCTGATAAACCAGCATAAATGATACATTTTATTGTTTCAAAATGTGGGTTATTAAGATATTCCTCCATTAATTTCCTTTGAGATTCTATAGAATAGTCCCCCCTAAGGACATAATAATTGTATTCAAAATATGTTGACTTATCAAATGCCTCTTTGTTGGGAACTTGAACTGGATAAAAAAGAAGCACATAATCAACCACATGAGTATATGGATTGTACCTCATTAATGTCTTCAAGTTGTGAACATGCAGGTGGTGTGGCTTTCTAATTTGATGTTTAAATTGTCCTTCACTTGGCTTATCGATTTGTTTGACATTAAGCTGAAATGTACGACCACCCACAATTAAGTTTGTCTTTGCCAAGTGATGTCGAATGGCATTTTGTTTTGTTTTAATAATGTCATCCTCTAAATCAGCTCTTGGTGTAATGATTTCCCTGCTTTCTTTTGAATTTTCACTAGGATCTTCACTGCTGGCCTTGACTTTTTTAGAATGATCAACTTTTATTTTCTTCATCCTCTTTTCTTCTAGATTGTTGAGAAATGACAACATGAAATTACAGTTTAATTTGTCCTTGAATTAAACTGTGAATTAAACTGTGAATTAAAATAGAATTATTTTTTTAGAGCAATTTGAAAATAATTAATTAAGTTTAATTAACTTAATTAATTTAGGAAATTTGAATTGGAAGTCTTTTAGAAGACATGTATATGTTCTTCCTAACTTTTAGGAGTTAATGATGAGTTATGAATGAGTTGTAATTAGTTAACTCAGTTTATTGAGTTAATTCCAGTTAAATTAGTTCCAATCAATTTTAGGAACTAATAGTGAGTAAACAGACAGTTGAGACACTAGTGACCTAATTAGTGCTACTCTAGTTAACTGAAGATTCTACCATCATAAACTCATGCATGTCAATTATGAGAAAGACCCAGTTGAGACTAGAGTGCAAGGATGGTCTACTAATTGTTTTAAATTTTTCTGAGTTGCACTGATAATGCATGCAATCGGGAACTGATCCTTGGGGGATTACCCTATTTTTAGAGGATTTATTTCCCTTTAAATACAAGCTATCCTTCATAGGAATTACACATTGGAATAAAGACTTGGAGAGCTTCTGAATTTGCTAAGATTTGGCCTTGAGCTTGCTTATGAGTTGGAGATTAAATTTGCTGAGTGCTAGGATTTTTCTAGAGAGAACAAGCATTGTAATTTCATCTTGATTTTCCGGATTAATACAAAACAGATAATTGGGTTTAAATTTTCTCAGATATTTATTGTGTTATGTGCCTTTGATTCTCTTCCTCAATTTATTATTGCTTGCTCGATGTTTATGGGCTTTCGTTGTAAAGAGTAGAAGTAGATTATTGTCTCTTGCTTTACCAAATATCATTAGCTTTTGAATCTATAGGTTTTCCTTCATGGTATCAGAGGAAGATTGTTTTTTGGGCCTAGAGTTTGAAGATAAGTTTTGAGAATTTCTGTGAAATTTTTTCAGAAACAAATTACAGATTTGGATCCCTTGAGAAAAGATACCCAAATTCAAAAAATGAATCGGCCAAATCGGAGTTCGGATGAGGGAGATATTGTTGATTTAAAATCAGCTCTCTAGAGGAGATTTCGAAGTTTTGAGTTTCTGGGTTACAGGTGAAAGTCGAATTTGCATACATACTTCTGGATCAACAGATGGCGTTCCATGGGTTGAGGCTTGAGTATGCCTTGGAAGGAAGCTTGAATTTTATAGCTTGGAGGGAAATGATGGAGGTTGTGCTAGAAGATAATGGCTTGAAGGAATTTGTTGATCAAGAAGTCCTCAAGCCAACAGCTACAGATGCATAGAACTTGGCCGAATGGAAGAAGTGTGTGGCAAATAATCCTTGAGGGACTTCGAGACCATGTTGTCTTGAGTCTCCATGGCAAGGAAACTCTACATGATATGTGGAAAACATTGACGAACTTGTATCAGAATAGTAGTGATCAAAGGAAGTTGGCGTTGAAGGATAAACTTCATAAAATAAAGATGGAGAAAGGAGAGACAATTCCAAAGTACTTGACCAAGTTTACTCAATGTCGGGAAGAACTTGGAAGTGTTGGAATCACAGTTGTAGAGGAGGATATGGCGAGCCTTGCTCTTCTTGGATGCCCAAAGAGTTGGTATAGTATCAGGACTCTGTCAATGGTCGGGAGAAGCTACCAGATTGGGAACGACTATGGTCGGATTTGATGCAGGATGAGATCAGGAGGAACACCAAGGATGGATCTTCATTAAAGACTGATGATGAAGATAACTGTGCCTTAGCGATTAAGGCAAGGAAGGGGAAAGGTAAAAATTCTCGTTCCAAATCAGACTCTTATTTTGGAGGTAAGAAGAAGGACATGACGAAAGTTAAATGTTTTCATTGTCACAAGATGGGTCACTTTGCTACAAATTGTCCATTGAAGAAGTCCAAGGATAAGTCCTCGGGAGGAGCGACGGGTGAGGCTTTGGCCTCCCAATTTGAATTGGACTTTTTCCTCATTGCATGCATGGTGTCTTCAATGATGGGAAGTATCGAGTATTTAGATAGTGGAGCTTCTTTCCACATGACTGGCGACAAAGAGTTATTTAGTGAATTGGAGGAGAAAGATCTCAGGATGCATATTGAGATGGGTGATGACAGTAAGTATAGTGTTATTGGTGTGGGCACTATTACTTTTCAGAGGGAGCATGCTGCTCCACTCACCTTGAAGAATGTTATGCATGTACCTAGACTGACGAAAAACTTGGCATTGTTTCCATGCTTGAGGATAGAGGTTATGATGTGATCTTTTTAGAAGGAAAGGCAGTCCTTTGACACATATCCACAGGTAAAGTAAAGAAGACATGGATTCAAGTTCAGAATCTCTATAAGATAGAGGTAGAGGATTGTGCTACTTTGAGTTCAAAAGCAGAAAAGATGTTGAGTTGAGACGTCGGCGAGTTGCGGCACATGCGATTGGGCCACTTGCATCATGGGGCTTTGAAGATATTGCAACAAATCTCTACTAGTATTCCCAAAGGTACACTTGAGAAAGTTGATACATGCAAGGGTTGTACTTTGGGAAAATACACCAAGTCTTCCTTTGGAGATAGAGACAATTGAGTAGAGTCTATTCTGGAGAGAGTGCATTCATATGTGTGTGGACCATTCTCGACAGCATCCACCGCCAAACACAGGTATTATGTTATATTTGTAGATGATTATTCTCGTAAATGTTGGATATTTTTCATGTAGGGAAAGGATTAGCATTCACAAAGTTTTGTGAATTCAAAGCATTGGTTGAAAAAGAGTCAGGTAAGAAGATTAAAGATCTACGGAGTGATAACGGTGGAGAATATGTCTCCAATGATTTTAAGAACTTCTGTGAAGTGGAAGGGATTAAATGAGAGTTTACGGCACCTCATAACCCTCAACATAATAGGGTTGTCGAGAGGAAGAACATGAGCATTGTAGGGGCAGCAAGGGCGATGCTACATGATCAGGGCCTACCACTACACTTGTGGGTTGAGGCATGCAACACAACGGTTTATGTTCAGAATCATAGTCCACATCAGATACTTGAGAGTAAAACACCAGAGGAAGCTTATTCTAGTAAGAGGCCAGATGTTGGTCACTTCAGGATTTTTGGTTATCATTTTATTTCCATGTGACCAAAGATGCACGGAAGAAGCTTGAGCCAACAATAGAGTTGGGGATATTTGTGGGGCACATTGATACTCTCCACAACTATTAGGTGTACATGAAAACCAGTCATATGAAATTGGTTCACAAGGATGTCAAGTTTGATGAGGAGAAGGCCATGTGAGTATCCCTTGAGAGGGATCTTGAGCTACATGCGGAGGAGGAACTTTTAGTTCCTAAGGTTGAGGAGCCTCAGTTTGATGTGGAGCAACCACATGCAAAGGTTCCGGGAGTGGAGACATCAACTCAGGCAGAGTCTTCCAGAGAGGGAAGAAAGCACACTAGAGAGGCTGACATATTGTTGGATGATGCACAGGAGAATGTGAGAGCACCCTCTTCTCAGTGCAGATAGAGGAGGTCACCAGAGAGGTACACTAGATACATGGCACTTATGGGTGCATGTGTTTCGACAAAGCCATCTTCCTTTCAGGAAGCAGTGTAGCAGCGAGTTTGGGTTGATGCGATGGTGGAGGAGTATGACTCCATATTTTGAAACAGTTTTTGGGATGTGGTTCCGAGATCGGAGGACTAGTCAGTTGTGAGCTCCCGTTGGCTTTACAAAGTAAAGCAAGCTGCATATGATAGTGTGGAGGAGCATAAGGCCAAATTTGTGGCCCGTGGCTTTTCACAAGTAGAGGGGATTGACTATGATGATAACATTGCTCTTGTTGCAAGGTACTCATCTATCAGATCTATTTTGGCACTATATGCACAAATGGATGTGAAGACTTCCTTCGTCATTGGCATGATTGAGGAAGAGGTGTACATAGAGCAGCCCGAAGGTTTTGAAACCTTGGACCGTGAGTCGCATGTATGCTGACTCAAGAGAGTGTTGTATGGGCTGAAGCAAGCACCCCGTGCTTGGTACACTATGATAGATAGCTACTTCACTGGGTTGGGCTTCATGAAGAGTGAAGTATATGTGAACTTGTATCACATAGTGGTGGAAGGTAAGCTTTTGATTGTACTTTATGTAGATGATCTCATACTGACAGGTGATGAGAAGCTCATCAAATATTGTAAGGAGGACCTTGCAAGAGAGTTTGAGATGCAGGACATGGGGCTCATGCATCACTTTCTTGGCATGGAGGTATGGCAGGGAGATGGGGAGTTGTTTGTTTCTCAAGGCAAGTATGCCAATGAGATACTCAGGAGATTCTGCATGGAGAGCAGTAAACCCATGGAGACTCCTCTAGTTGGTAGTTGGAGGAAGGAGGATGCTACTTCAAGAGAAGTAGTGTAAGCTGTTGTTTACAGGCAGCTTGTGGGTTCACTCATGTATTTGGTGAACGCACAACCAAATATGTGTTATGCAGTTAACCATCTTAGTCAAGCGATGGTTAGGCCTACCAAGCTGTATTAGAAGGCGGCAAAGCATGTATTGAGATACCTTATAGTCACTACTCAGCTTGGGTTGTGGTACAGATGGACAGAGGGAGTGAAGCTTCAAGGCTTCACAGATGCAAATTGGGTAGGGGAGTCCATATGACAGGAAGAACACATCAAGAGGGATATTTAGTATTGGGTCAGTTGTAGTTTCTTGGTATAGCAGGAAATAGAGATCAGTTGCACTTAGTTCGGCAAAGGTAGAGAACATGGCTGCAAGTCAAGCAGCATGTTAGACTATTTGAATGAAGAAGATCTTGGTTGTTTTGTTTGGTCAGCAGATGGATCTGACAGTGATTTTTTGTGATAATCAGAGTTGTATCAATCTCTCTAAAAATCTAGTTTTTCATGATCAGTCCAAGCATATAGATATCCAGTATCATCATCTCATAGATTGTATATTGAGGTGGATCTTGTTGTTAGATTACATTCCCATGGAGGAGCAAGATGATGACATCTTGACAAAGGCATTGCCAAGATGTAAATTTGAGTTTCACAGAGACAAGATCGAGGTAGTGGATAATCCATTTCTTGTTGAGAGGGAGTATTGAGAAATGGCAACAAGAAATTTCAGTTTAATTTGTCCTTGAATTAAACTGTGAATTAAAATAGAATTCTTTTCTCATAACAATTTGAAAACAATTAATTGAGTTTAATTAACTTAATTAATTTAGGAAATTCAAATTGGAAGTAATTTAGAAGACATGTATATGTTCTCCATAACTTATAGGAGTTAAGAATGAGTTATGAATGAGTTGTAATTAGTTAACTCAGTTTATTGAGTTAATTCCAATTAAATTAGTTCCAATTAGTTTCAGGAACTAATAGTGAGTAAACAGTCAGTTGGGACACTAATGACCTAATTAGTGCTACTTTAGTTAACTAAAGGTTCCACCATCAGAAACTCATGCATGTCGATTATGAGAAAGACCCAGTTGAGACTAGAGTACATGGACAATTTACTAATTTCTTTAGATTTTTCTGAGTTGCACTGATAGTGCATGCAATCAGGAAATGATCCTTGAGGGATTGTGCTATTTTTAGAGGTTTTTTTCCCTTTAAATACAAGCTATCCATCATAGGAATTACACATTGGAATAGAGACTTGGAGAGCTTGTGAATTGGCTAAGATTTGGCCTTGAGCTTTCTTATGAGTTGGAGATTAAATTTGTTGAGTGCTAGGATTATTCTAGAGAGAATAAGCATTGTAATTTCATCTTGATTTTCTGGATTAATACAAAACAAATAGTGGGGTTTTGAGCTTTGGTTTTCCCCAAATATTTATTGTGTTATGTGTCTTTGATTCTCTTCCTCTACTGATTATTATTTTCTCGATGTTTATGGGTTTCCGTTGTAAAGTGTAGTAGTAGATTCTTGTCTTTTACTTTAGCAAATTGCATTAGCTTATGAATTTACAGGTTTTTCTACATAGATAAGTAACATCCTCATCATCAACTAGAACAAAGACATTCTTGAGAATTTTTACTTTTGGTCTTTTATGTCTCTTCTCCTTTCTAACATCAATTCTAATCTCATCCTCAGTAATGGCAACAAATATCAGTTTCAACTTCCTTCTCTTCAAGAGTAACATGTCTAGCTTTGCTAGATTTATCCATTATATGCATTCTTTGTTGATCCCTTAGATGTAGTTTTGTAGCATCATGAATTACTTTTTGTTTGTTTGTTTTCCATATCTTATTCTAACCCTAAGTAGAAACTATTGACAAAATTCATAATATCTTTCTCTATAAAATAAATGCCTTCCAACATAATTGAAAGATTTTCAATAAAAATCTGTTAAAAAAAATATCATATGTCAATACAAACAAAGTTATAAAGGATATAATGATACAGTTACATAATGCAAAACACATAAATATAAAGAACAATACTTACGATATCTGATGAAATCTCATTTATGATTTGTTTACACATATTTGTAGATTCATCTGTAGTGTCATAGATTGATAATGCAAACCATTAGGGGAGTTTTGAGGTCTAAAATGGGCCTCCTAAAGAGATTATAAAAATAATAGTGGAAATAATAAAATAAGATTAGATTACATCATAAAATTTTAGAGGGAAAAAAGGAAAAGCTATTTTTTCGACTTATCTCCCTATGGGTTTACTCAAATTTCGAGTGACAACACTCGTTGGATGAAGAATTTGATTCCTCATCCAATGTTGCATACTTTTGATGGACCCTGCTACACGAAAAATGAGAAATACATGAAAATACGTGATTGCAATCACATATTTTTCATGTATTTCTCTTTTTCCGTGTGCAGGGTCCATCAAAAGTATGCAATATGGGTACTCTTTGGATGAGGAATTAAATTTTGCATCCAATGAGTATTTTTCACTCGAAATTTGATTTTAAAACCTTAGGAAAATAATTTAAAAATACAATTAAAAAAAAAAAAAAAAAGACGAAGAAGAAAAAAGAAAGTTTTATTAGTTTTAATCATTTTACCTTTTTACTCAAAAAATGGTGAATCAACCTCCATGGTTGACATAATCATATTGAATCCTATTGGTTCTTATAAATTTTATTTTGGTTGTACATTTTTCTTAGGAGACCCATTTTAGACCTAAAAATTCCCCTAATGTGATATCTAATCTTGTCATGTGACTTGGGCAGTTTTATAAGTACATAAATAACTTCAGTTTTTGGTATCAAACACATGTCTAGTATTTTCCTAGCACCTCATAACTTCTACTGTCGTTAGGGATATCAACATATAGATATATCTGTAGATGTTATTCGCCTTCTCTATCTTTCACAAACCATATATGTTCTGTATGCTTCACTTGTTGTGATTTCTTCTAGTAAGAAATCAACTTCTTATCTTTTTAGGCACTTGATAGATTTGTAGTTATTAGTTCAGGTTTGGTTCGTCCAATAGTATTTTTTGAGGATCCACCTCTAGTTTTAACAGTCTTTGGTCCAGAAAAATTTACAGAAATATTCCTTGATGCCATTTTACTGCAAAATACACACACACACACACACACACATATATATATATATACGTAAATTACAAAAAAACCAATAGCTTAAGTAAACAAACAAAACGAAACAAAACCTAAAAATGAAAAAAGACTAGAAACATGCACATCGACTCCCATGACAAGTTGGATGTTAGGTTCATATAGGGAACAAACAAAAAAATCCATTCCTTAGAAAAAAACAAAAAAAAAAAAACAAAACAAAAAACAAAAAACAAAAAAAACTATTTATGTTTTCATTTGTCTCGGGTCCCTTGGCAAGCCCCCCCTGTTAGGGGGTAGTTGTGCCTTAGTGTCGTGTCATGCATGTGCCTATGGGCGGACACACCTGGTTGTGGGTTTGCCTGCCCGGGGCAAAAAGGCCCTCTGTCTTGCCAGGGGGTCTATTCCTAGAATCGCCCCCCTAGCCCCCTTGGCCTGCCAGGAGCGATTCTGGGAATCGATCCCCTAGCAGGAATTGGCCCTCACCCCTGGGTGGGTTGGGTCGTGGGGGTGGGTGCCGCGGGCGGGCACGCCCATGGTGGGCGCGTCTAGCCGCAGGCAGTGCGTATGGGCGGGCACACCCATGGTGGGCGCTCCAGCCACATGCAGTGCGTATGGGCGGGCACACCCAACCATGGGTGTGCTCCCCCGTAGCGCAACGACGTGCTACCTTGTGGGCGGTAGCACCCTCCTGGGGAAGAGAAACTCCCTGGTAGGCTAGGGGGTCAATTTTGAGAATTTCTCCCCTAGCCTACCAGGGAGCCGCTCTGCCCCAGGCAGGCACACCCACACCTAGGAATCCCATAACCGGGCCCACCACTCCTACTGCTGACATAGTGGCCTCTTGTCTGCTACGAGGTTGTTGGGTAAGCCTGAATCATGTCAATTTTTAATTTGTAAAAAGAATCTAAATTTCGTTAATAAAAAGTTAATTTTTTTTATTGGAACGTGTTTTTTGTCTGGTATTCTGTATGAAAATAACAACCAAACTGACACATAACTAATAGTAAACCTATGGGAGTTTAAGACCTGCACTCAGCAAAAGGGAAACTAACCTTTCAAATGTGATAATCTCTCATTGAATGTGTTGTTGATAACAATGTAGCTGCTCCACAAAATCACTCCAAACCTTTTAACGAAATCTCAAAAAGTCTTGATGTGATGTGAGAAATAGTAATAATGAAATTTATGATATCGAAAAAATTACAGAATTGTTTTACCGCGTGATGAATGTAGTATTATTTTTTTTTCAACTTAACATATCAATCATTTTATGGTGATATAGTAATTTATTTTAAATGTGTGATAGAAGATATGATAAAAGTTAAAATATATATTCAATTGTCTAGTAAATGCTATATAGTTTAAGTAAAATATTAATTTAGGTAAAAGATTTAGTTTAAAATTTTAGTTTAAAATATTAATTTCAGGAGAAAATTTTAGTTAAAATTTTTCAATAAATTGTAGAAGAAAATTTTGGAGGAAAATATATGAAATGGAATTTTTGGAGGGAAACTTTGGAGGGAAATTTTCATTCTTTAAGTTATATATTATCATTAGGAGGGAGTGCATTTGTATCATTCAACCTCTTATGTTTGAAAGCCATGGATTCTTCTGATAGTGAAGTTTCGCTTTGAAGCGTCAACATCTTGATCGTGTAACAACTCTATTCATATTGATGAATATAACGAAAATTATTTCAATATGAATAGAGAGTCAAATCTTCCATTTAGTCCTAATCCTAAGGGCTATGAGAGCAACACTGATGAAGGGTAGGATGAAGAATTTCAAATAAATAAAGAGTCACAGTGTCTACTTAGTCCTAATCCTATGGACTATGAGAGCAACAGTGATGAAGAGCGTGATGAAGAATTTCAAATAAATAGAGAGTCATGATTTCCACTTAGTCCTAATCCTATGGACTATGAGAGTAGCAGTGATGAAGGCTAGGATGAAGAATTTCCAATAAATCGAGAGTCACAACTTTCACTTAGTCCTAATCCTATGGACTATGAGAGCAGCAGTGATGAAGGCTAGGTGAAGAATTTCCATTAAATCGAGAGTCACAGCTTCCACTTAGTCCTAATCCTATGGACTATGAGAGCAGCAGTGATGAAGGCCAGGATGAAGAATCTCCGATAAATCGAGAGTCACGGTTTCCACTTAGTCCTAATCCTATGAACTATGAGAGCAGTAGTAATGAAAGCCAAGATTAAGAATTTCCAATAAATCGAGAGTCACATTTTCCACTTAGCCCTAATCCTAAGGACTATGAGAGTAGCAGTGATGAAGGCCAACGTGAAGAATTTCCAATAAATCGAGAGTTACATTTTCCACTTAGTCCTAATCCAAAGGACTATGAGAGTAGTAGTGACGAAGGGCAGAATGATGAATTTCCAGTAAATAGAGTTACATTTTCCACCTAGTCCTAATCCTAAGGACTATGAGAGCAGTAGTGACAAAGGGCAGGATGAAGCACCTAGTCCTAATCCTAAGGATTATGATAGCAACAGTGATGAAGGGCAGGATGAATAATTTCTAGTAAGTAAAGGGTCACATTTTCCACGTAGTCCTAATCCTATGGGCTATGAGAGTAGCACTGACAATGCACATGATGAAGAATATCTAATAAACAAGTCAATTTTTCTATTTAGTCCTAATTCTAAGGACTATGAGGGTAGCACTAATGAAGGGTAAGATGAAGAATATCCTCCAATTCAGTATTTCAAAAGCACAAATGATCATATTGATGATAATATTCCTCCTAATGATGATGAAAATTCTTATGCAGATGATGATTCAATGATGGAGACGTTGCCAGCAAATATTGTATCGAGGAGTAGGAGCAGACCTTTTCGTATTAATCCAAGATTTTCTAGCTATACAAGGGGTGGAGCAGAATATCTCACGAGAAGAAATTTTATCAATGCTCTCATTTCAAGTGAATGTTTTCAAAAGGATTGCTTGAAACATATGGATTTCAAGTTTGCATTGGAGAAAAGGAAGAGATATTTGTCAATGAATAAAAGCATGCAAAATTCATATTTAGTGGAGTGCATGCAATTTACATTGTCAAGTTATGATTATCATATTGGGTATTTATTTATCTATAGAAAGCCTTTCAAAATGTTTCATTCAATGGGTAATTTTCGTCTATCAAGAATCGAAGAAAATTTGGAAAATGATCCCACATTTTATTCAGAAGTACGTCATAAACGACAATTTGGGTCATTATCAAATACTGCAATGTCATGGATGAAAGATTTATTTTCAAAGCATGGAGAGTGTATGACAAATAGAGAGAAAATACATATTTCAGATAATTTCTCAAGACAATAAATCTACAACTTATACAAAGAATATGTAGAAGGTGTTGAAGGAAATGGTCAATTTATTACATATCAATATTTTGTGAAAATATGAAAGAAATAATTCAACAATGTTCATATTCCTAAGAAGATAAGGATGGGGGTTTGTAGTACATGTGCTTCTCTTAAATTAAAAAGGGATAAATGTGAAGGGCCAGAAAAAGGTAAGCATACATAACATTAATTTTTAAAATTGTATAGTCATCAACTATAAAAACATATTTATTAATGACTTTCTTTTATGTTGTGTAGATTCCATTGTCAAAGCACTTCAAGAGCATCGCGAACAACAAACAAGTGAAAGGAAAAAGTTGTACAAGCATAGAAAGACGTGTTATGATAATCCAAATAAATATTTGGGTTTGATAATTGATGGTATGGACCAGAGGAAAACACTTCTACCACATTTTGTTCGCACACCCAAAAATTTACAGGAGGAAAATTTTATTCAATATCACTTGGTCGGTTGTATCGTCTTCAATGGGAAAATGTTGCCAAGGGTATGCTTCATATCTCCAAATATTCACAGTGATGAAAATATGACAATAAACATAATTCATGATGTGATTTCTCATTGGTCTGGTAATCTTCCTAAAGTTTTGTATCTGCAATTGAACAACACTTGTCGTGAAAACAAAAATCAGATTGTTTTTTATATCTAAACATGCTTGTTGAATTGAGAATTTTTCAGAAGATAAAGGTTGGTTTCTTTCTTGTTGGGCACACTCATGACCATATTGATCAGATGTTCAGCTGTTTTTCAATCACATTGAGGAGGAAAGATGTTGGGAGCTTGCCATCATTAATTGAATGTATTAAGAAATCATACATGCTAGAGCCTATTTTTCATGTGTTGGAAGAAATTGTTGACATGCCAAGGTTTATTATGGAATCGCATGGTGAGGAGAAATGCATTGAGCAACTTAATGACATTATCTTCCAACATCAATTTTGTATCAAAGAAATTAATGGGAAAACACTAATATGGGGCAAGAAGTATTCAACTACTGCAGAATGGACGTCATCATCAAGTTTCGCATTTTTTAAGTTCATTCCAGATCATCCAACATTTGCGTCAAATATATTATTATTACAATCAGTTGCTAAAGTTCATAATGCACGCAGGCAGAATAGAGATATAAATTATTCTGATTTCCTGGAAGAAATTAAAAAATGTATTAAATATACATATGAGTACTTTGATATTGTTGATTCAGTTTGGTGCGAGTATTTTTTCAATAATCAAAGTGATATCATTTCAAGAACAACAAATGAAGATATACCTTTGAAAACTCCATTTATTTGGCCACAAAATGTGTCAAATGAGCATGATGAAAGAAACATTGTTAAACAACAACAATCTCAAGGTATTATTAATTTTTCACAAGTAGAGGAAAGAGAAATGTATATTGGTTCCAAAAGATCTTGTGCACAACATGAATCCATGGACGACCTTTACAGGGGTTCGATACAGGTTATTAAGGAGGATTGCATGATCGCAGTGCTAGAAAATGGAGATGCCAATGGCTATCCATTTTAGGTTTCTAAGGTTATAAATTGCATTACGGAAAATGAAGATGTTGCAAGTGTTGAAGTACATTGCCACAAATACACACCCATTCAATGGTGTGTACAAGCTGTTACCACTCAGGTTTTCCCAAAAGTTGTAAGAAAAGGGAAAGGAGGCCGAGGTAACCACAAACCAATCTTTTAGACACAGATTCTAGCCAATCTGCATCCAGAGAGGGCTCTCTCTTTAAGTTTTAGCTTTGTTTTTAGAAGATATTAGGCTAGTTGTGAAGTTTAGGAGTTTGTTTGAATTTGGGTGGTGAGATTCAATAGCAAAGGGATAAGACTCAGTAGTTTAGGCCATTGAGCTAATGGAGTCAAGTAAGATGGATTTACTAGATTTGGGTTTCTTAACAACAGATGGTTTCACAGAGCAAGGTAATCAAACAGGGAACAAATAAAGATTTGAAATAAATGGAATGGTTTCAAAACGGGTGAAGAGCAGTTAAGAATCCTTCAACCTATTTGAAAAGATAAAACTAGAATTGATTACTTATTAAATAGCAGTTAAGTATTCTTTAATTAATGATCAAAATGAAAGAACTAGAAAACAGGAGCAATCAAGATTTCACTGTTTATTCTAATCCAGAAGAAAACATAGAGAATAATAACATTTGAAGACAGAGTGCAATCAAGCATATTTTGAAATTACTCATTTTTGTTTATCATTCAGATAACAGAGATGATATAAGAAACAAGTAAAACTTTAAAACACAAGGTATAGAGAACTTATTGATCCGAGGTTTGATTCAAGAAATCTGTGGAAAGTCCTTTGTCTCAATTCTTTATCCAACAAGCCATACGAAAATTTGATCCAATCAACACTTTATTCCAAAAAACCAGTATTACAGCAATGTATATTAATCCACCCTCAATACTCCAATTGAGGGAGTATTTATACAAATTATTTTACATAAAATATCTCATAACTAAGTAAGATATATTCTAGTGATGACAAATTATTTTTACAAGAAAATAGAGATAGCTAGTCTCGAAGATAGGAGAAAATCAAACAAATGTTGTGTTGTTCCTATTTGTGCTGGGCGTGCTGGAGGCAGGCCCTTTTATTTGGCTTATTGTTGTCTTCTTTAGTAATTTCGTGTTGGTTGCCTTGTTTGATTGATTCTCTTTACCTGCTCTGATACACTTTGACCTGTTTTGACTCATGTTCACCTTTATTCATCTCTGTTTATCTCAACAAGGTAAATAACCCAAAATTTACATTTTATCAAAGGTAAATTTACAAAATTTCTAACATATCTTCCCACCATTTCTGCTCTAGAAATTTGTGCTTCTAAAGTTTCCTAAGAGTTTCATCAGTCTCTGTATATCTGAAAAAATTAGGCTGAATGGTGAATAGGTGCTTTACCTCGTGCTCAATGTAGAATAAGTTCTCTAAGCTGTCATAGAGAACTCGGCCTGTGGGAAGTGCTTTCACTCCTGATACACTTGATGATGGGCTAGTTTGATTGCTAGCATACTTATTCAATTTATCTACATAATCAATGTGTTTCATCAATTTGTCATTAATGACCAAATGACTTGGTAGCCCTTTACTCTGCAAAACTGTGAACTTCTCTATAAAATAATTGATTTCTACTTGCATATCTTGGCACCTTCTCTCTAAGTTCTGCATCAAAGTTCTCTTGGTTAGAACTCTTTTGATTTCCAAAATGGTGTTTTTCTTGTCAGAGATTCCAAGTACTTCCAACTGTTCTCTATTTCTATTATTCAAAAACTGTATAAGCCGATTGGCTTCCTCTAGCATTTTACCCAACTGTGCTCTTGTTTGCTGAATTGCTCCATGGGTTGTTTTTATTAAGTCAATCTGCTCATAGATCACTTGGATAGATGGCCATATTTCATTTATAGACTGAATGATATTAGCCCAAAGGATTTTCCTGATTTCTGCCAAGGGCTTATCAAAAGTGAGCTCTTGTTCTAATGTTTTGACTTTGCTTTCTAAGGATTTGATCTCCCTGGTTTTTTCCACAACAATTATTTTGGAGATATCATAATTTTTCTCTGCCTTAGCCAATTATTCTTTCACCTGTTTCAACTCTGTAACCTGTAATCTCAATTCTTCCATGGCCTTTATCAATTCTCTTGTGCTCATATTAGTACTGTTGCCTGGTGTTGTTCCTGTTGTTGATGTACCCATTATTACCTTTGCTGTCACTGTTGGGACATTTGGAGCTAATGTTGTTCCAATTGTGGAAGGGACTGTAGTTGATACTATGGGCATTACCTCAGGAGGCTGAGAGGTCGACTCTCCCTGCTTTTCCTTTAGTATTTTTTCTAATGCCTACTCTGCATCATTTAATCTTTCATTGAGTTTTAGGAGCAGGTCCATCATATCTTCTTCTGATTTTTGTTGTATAACTTCTGCAATCTGTGGATGCATTGAAGGAGGTAGTTTCATTTGTTTCCTCAGTGCAACAATGTCCTCTTCTTTCTTCTTAATTAGTGCATTTATACCTTTAGCATCTTTGGGATTATGTCCCAATCCAATGATGATCTCTTCTAATAATTTGATCCTGTTATCCTTGGCTAGAGAATAGGCTTTCTCCAAATGTAATTGAGTTGTTGTGTTGTCCAAGGAATTTTGCAATTTGTGGGCCAGCATTGCTTTATCAGCTAGTGTGGAATAAACCATTTCCCCAGTCTGCTTGTGAAGTTGAATTTGGCCCATAGGATAAATATCTTTGGCCAGGACCTCCAAGTTTGTTCTGATATAGTCTGTTGCTGACTGGGGTTGCTGCACCTTTGGCTTAAAATAACTCATTAACATTTTAGCTTCTTTAATGTCATAGGCTGACATTAATCTCTGCTGGTTTGCGGGGGCCATTTTTAGATATTGACCGTAAATTTGAAGCCTTATTGGGTCATTCCTGACCTTTATCTCTGTGAAAGTCTTCTTAATGTCTGAGGCCTATTTTCTTTGTGGCATGGTGGACAATAATTCTACACTGTGTTGTCTTTCTAGCTCATGCCTTTGTGAGCTAGTTGAGGTTCCTCCCAATGGTGGAGTTTGTTGGCTAGCTCTTTCTTCTATCTGGCTATCTACAGTTTCTTCAATTATTTCCTCTTCTGACAGAGGATTCAGTCTTTGTCTATTTGCTCTAGGTTGTTCTATTGGTCCACTGATAGGTGTGATGGTTTCTCTGTTTCTCTTTTTATGTATTTCCTCATTTAGAGGAGTTTGCAATGTGGGGCTTTCTCCTGCTTTAGTTTGGGCTGGAGGAATTTGCACTTGACTCTGTTCTCTGGACATTGCAGGCTGATTTGTCATTGTAGGCTACTCTGTGGTCTCTATTTCTTTGCCTTTATAAGCCCCTGTAGCTAGCATGTTGGTTTCTTGTGCAGGGAAGTTGCAGCAGAGGATGTACCAATTTCTGATTGTTGAGGTAGCTTGAATGATACTTGTCCAAAAGAGTCTAAGTCAAAGGTTTTTTCAAAATATTTTATAGCATTTTCCATCTTTTCTTGCTTACTAATTTCTTCTATTAGGGTCCCTTCTAGCCATTCATCCTGATTTGCAAATTGTTCAATTTTTGGGATCCTATGATGTATATAAACTGACAGCCTGTTTCTTGTCCTTCTGTCACATATGAAACTATTTGGGTCATATGGCACCCACCAAAAACTCTTCTTCAATCTAAGGTGGTCTTATAAAATCCTTTCAACTTCTTGCCATGCATCTTTAGAATTGATGACAAAAGGTCCTAGCTGGTTCTTTATTCTTAACTAGGATTTCTTCTTTGCACTACAAAAATGGACTAAGTCTGCATTGATAATCTGTCTGAAATACTCTAGTGCAAACAATCTCATGGGCACATATTTAGGCAACTTGAAAGGGCAAAGTTCACACCCATACATTCTGATTTCTGTGTGATTTTGGTACAAGTACCAGCCACCTATCCTATACTGCTTGGAGAGTTGGAGAATTTTCTTCATATCACCAGTGATACTACGAGGGGGGACTCCTATCAATATGTAAAAATAAGTCAATGAATTCATTATAGGTATAAAGGGACTCTAGAGTTTTATGAAAGATTGAGCTCCAAAAGATCACAGACCTTCGATTTCCTTTTGAATCCAATTTCCTGATAGGGAAAGGAAAGTTGTCTGGCTGATGATCTAACAAAAGATGGTATATAAAATATGTGTATTTGAAAAATCCTTCCCTATGTAATTTCATGAATTGATCATGGATTTTATTGGAAATGAAAGTGGCATAGTCATACATGACAGCAGGGGGCTGTCCAGGAGTAAATATTGACAACAAAACTAGAGTAATCTCATCAACATATTCACTGGTATTAAATCCTATGATCATGGATATCATGTCAACAATAAGTCTACCAGTTTCAGTGAAAAAAGGCCTGCAGATGAGGAGGTGGACCTTTGGGTTGATAGTTTGGTAACATAAACATCTGAGCAATACGGGTTATTTTTTATTCGGGCAACTGAGGGGCTTTTTCAAGTATATATCCCAGGGAAAGAGGAGCAAGGGGCTGAGTAGAATGGAACTGTATTATTTCATTAATGGACTTAACAGTTACGGGAAAAAGAATAGTTTGGGATGGGGACATAACTGCTCTGTGGATAGGGTCATAGATGGCACAACATTGATGAATGATATCTGGAAAAACATGTACTAAGGGGAGGAAATACATGGGAAGATTGGATTCCCACAGTCTAAAAATATCAGGATTATTCAAATGATTATCTCTGATTTGGCAAAAGATTTTAAGGTGGTTACTATCACCAGATAGGTCTTTTATCTGAAAATCTTTGCCGGACAGGGGTAAATAATCTGAGTCTTTATGGGGTGCGTTCATGGGTGTGACATTCAGGGCTATGAGAGCTTCCATATTTGGTTCTTGTGTGTTGAAAATGGAATTCAGGCTTTCTATGGGAAAAATGAACTAAACAGTGGTTTTGGAGTCTTTTTTGGTAATGGCAGATTGTCTTTAACTTGAATTCGGCTTTCTTTGGTAGAATTCCCAGTGGAAAACTGAAATTGTAGGGTTGAAGGGCAAAAATGGATAAATACCTGGATTAAGGAGGAAAACTATACAATGGCAGGTTGGTTGACAGGCTGCGAAGCTCGTGTTGTAGTCTCATTGGTCAGGTGGTGGTTGAAAAGCTGGAACAGTTGACTTGGTCGTTAATTTTCATGAGCGCACAGTCTATAGAGAATAGTGGTGAAAATGACGTTTATCGTTGTTTTTAATGAAATTCAGGTTGGTGAGACTTTTTGGCATTATCGGGCGGATGACGTCAGCATGACAAGGCGTTTTGTCGTTAGCGAAAGGTGGTAAGCGGTTTGATCGCACCGCTTTTGGGGTCGGGCGGTTTTAGACGGAGGGCGAGCGAGCATATGGAACGAGCGACGTGTGGCAGAGGTACGGCGAAAAAACCGCCTGGCGATCGCGAGTTAAAACGTGGTGGTAAGGGGGGTCGTGATATCGCCATCAACCGTCGAATGGGAAAGCAGAGATTGGACGGCGGACGGGCAGGGGATATGGTGGGTTGTTAATTGCGGTAGGCCCGACATGATAAAATGTATTTTAATCGTTTTGGGGCTATTTTGATTGGTTGGGGGTGGTTATTAATTAACCTGAATGGTTAATTAATCCCGTACTACGCGGTGGGGAAGGTTATTAATAAACTCTGGATAAGTTTATTAATCCCTATTTAACTATATAATGGTTATATACCATCAGGGCGGGAATTATATAAAGTGTCGGGATTTCATATATAAATAATACGGAAAAGGGTAATAAGGCAGGATTTATATAATAATGGTTAAAAGTTAATATGACTTACGAAATAAAAAGCGCCAAGCTAAATGTTTTAAAGTTTACATTAAAACTTAGGCTAAAGTGAGAAAAGGGGTTTTTCATGTGATATTATGCATTTCCTAAGTAAAATAGTTTTTTTACTTAGGTAAATTTTATGAAACGAGATGAATGATGGGTGGATGATTTATGAATACTAAGGCTTTTTAGATCATTGGGCCGAGGGTTCGGTCCCTCCAGAAGTTAGAGAAATGCTTTGGGCCCTTTTGAATTTTAAAGACCTTAATACTTAGGGGAAATTAGTGAGGTATTTTAGGGAAAATGTGAATGGAAGTTAGTTATTAACCTTGTCTTGCTTGGACTGCATCAAGTGAAATATTTGCCTTACACTTTGTGATAAAAGTAAAAGTTAATCACATTGAGAAACATTTTTTTATCACAAGTATCATTCTGCAACATCATCTACCTACCCTACTTACTTTAGCCTGACATTTTTTCTTCTTTATTTGGGTGCACTTAGACTGGAAAACCTTTATCAAATCTTCATTTTCTTTTACATGGCAAACCTACCTAAGTTTGCAGTTATTACATCCAAGGGCTCAAATTAAACTATTAATCTCCTTTTTATTTTACTCTACCTAACTACTTATCTGCCAAGATTAAACAGTTTGGTCATATTTTATTTTCTATCTCTAAAACATGAAATTCAAATATGAACTAGCCAAGCTTAAGCTGTTTGACTATTCATCAATTGTGGCATAAGTGAACAAGCTGCACACAATTGTTTATTACAGAAAATGAAATAGTAGTGGCATTTAGAATTGCACATTTTCCTGGTCTATTTTTGTTTGGGGTTCATTCTTTTCACTTTTTTGACCATTTTATTCTTTTCACCCTTTGATTTTTCTTTTACGGTATACCCTCTTTACATATTTTAATTTTTTTTATTTTTTGAAAATATGGAAAACCTTTGCAACAAAGAAAGATATGAACATATTACAAAGCTCATCAAGTCAATCATGAAATATGACACCTATTGGTATAGGAGCATAACACAGGCCAGAGATGGTAGTTGATAAAAGAATTGGTGGAAAGAGAAAAAAAAAAAGGTACAAATATAAATTGTCACCACGCAGACCTCTTAAAATTGGAAGATGTTGGCATACTTGTTTATGACTTCAATTTAACAAAGAGAGGAACTCTTTGCTTTAGGACGATAGAGATTCTAAAGCGGCTGTTACCAAAAGAAACAGTGTTGAGATAAGAGTTTGTTAAACCCAGTCGTAGATCTAGAAGAATTTTAAAACCTGAAATGGTGGGCATGCATGTGGACTTAGATGGGGCACTAGTTGATGAAAGAGAAGAATATGGAACATCTTCCTCTGCATCCGGCCATTCATATAAAGATGTTAATTTTGATGGTATGTAAGAAGATATGAGTGGTTTTGAATAATTGTCTAAGACAATTTATATAACTAATATTTGCATCGTATCTTGAAAAAAAAAAAATTGATTTTCATATGATGTTAAATGAAATTATAAGTCATTTTTATGTTTGTTGGATTATATGTTTTAATTATGATGATTTTTATTGTTTAGAATATCCACAATGCAACAATAACTTATACATATAATTTATGTTTCATTCAATCTACAAGTATTGACATTTTGATTAATTTAGTCATGTAATTTGTTCATAATTTCATGGTTTAAATATGTTGAAAAATCAGAGTTTTTTTATTCTATGGTTGAATTTTTTTCCAATTTTATTTTATCTTTAATGTTATGATTGAAAACAATTAGAATTTTAGAGATCTTTAGTGTCATGTTATTATATGTTTAACAACATGGATGGAAACTGATGGAATTTTAAAGTGTTTTGGATCCCATTATTTTATTTTTATCGTCATTACTAAAAAATGTTGAAATTATGATAATATTTACAAATGCTTAGAGTCTTGGTTTTTCTCTGCAACCTCTGAGGCCGAGCGTTCTGAGCCTGTGAGATCCGCTTTCTGCAGGATCTGACCCTGCGGGCGTGCCCGCACTTCGCACGCTCTGAACCTGCGTGGGAGTCCGCAAAAGGATCTTCTTGGTGCCTGCGAGGGAGTCCACGATCTGTTTTGTGCCTGCAGGGATCCGCCGAGGGATCCGCTACAGGCTATGGCCGCCCTAGCTGGAGCTGTTGGCTCTCCATGGAGGAGCCATCTCCCCCTCCTTCTCCTACATCCGCAGCAGAGGCCTTCAAAACCCTGTTGGCCTCCCTGCCTAGGAAAAAATGCATGGAAGCAGCAAAATTTGTGAAGAGCCTTAAAGATATCCTTGAGATCGCCCTACCACCAGAAGGACCGATCCAAGTAGCACTTTCTCTAGCAGATCAGGCTCTGGTCGGACAGTTTACAAGACTTTGGCCTTCCCTGAAGATGACTGAGAACTGGGTAGCCAGGAATTGGGCACCTCTGATCCAAAACAAGGTAACCTCTTACTTCCTCGGGAGAGGCTATTTTTTGTTTGAATTCTCTGCAAAAGAAGACAACGATCTCATTTTCAGGAATGGCCCCTACTTCATGGGCCCCCAAGGACTATATCTAAATAAATGGATGCCAAACTTTGATCTGGCAGTGGATGTGTCGACAATGGTCCCGGTGTGGATGAGACTCCCTAATCTCCCAGTTCATTGCTGGAACTAGGATTCTTTGAAGCACATCGGAAATATCCTTGGAAAATTTATAAACAAGGCCAACAGTAAGGACCAGTATGACTGTGCTAGAATCTGTGTGGAGGTAGATCTGGAGGTTGGACTGCTGGAAGTCGTCAAGATAGTTGTAGGTCCCTGGACTCATATACAGAAACTGGACTATGAGCAGCTGCCATTCAAATGCCAAAAGTGCCATGTCTACGGGCATTTTTCCAGAGGCTGCCCGTCCAAAGGGGTGGAAGAAAAAGGCAAGGAAGAAGGATGTAACCAGGCAAAGCACTCCAAAAGCTTTCACAAGAAGAATGCAAATGGAAACACCAAAGCCACTCAAGTGGGCCTTGCTTAGTAACTGTCCATGGAAAGTCAAGGGAATAAATTCGAGATTCTTGGATCTGAAACCATGAACACCAAGGAGGCTTCTCCCTCTAAAATTCCCCCCCCATCATAAATGTTCCAGACAAATCCAAAGGGAGGATGTCAGAAGAGGAGGAGGAAACCCAAGAGTCTGAGGAATCGGAGGAGGAAGGGGAAATAGGCGAATCCCAGTCATCTCCCAGAAGATCTACAAGAGGACGTAAGTCGGCAAAGGAAAAAAGAGAGCAAGAAACCTATAAGGACAAGCTCCAGGGCAACCAGCCAACTTTAGAGAAGCTTCTAGCAAAAACCCTGAAGATAACGAGGATCCAATCCCAAAGCTCCAAGGGAGCTCATCAAGGAAAAAATAAATGATGAAGATAGTCTCCTGGAATTGTAGAGGAATGGGCACCACAGCTAAAGAGGAAGCAATGAAGAGTTTAATAAGACTAGATGCCCCGGATATCCTCCTCATCCAGGAGACCAAATTGGAGGACACAACTTTCCTCCAAACAAGCAAAAAATTTTGGAACAAAAGTGGAGTGCATGCAATCTCTGCCCGTGGAGCATCGGGAGGACTTGGATCACTCTGGAACACAAATAAGTTCTCATTAATATCTGAGTCTCTGAATACCCATTGGATTTTTTTTAAAATGCAGCACTTAGAATCAAAGGAGATTTTATGTATTTTCAATGTCTATGCACCTAAAAATGCAGTGAAAAAAGAAACTGTTGGGACTCCATCAAAACTCTGGCAGATCTGGAAAATTTGGAAAACATAATCATAGCTGGAGATCTAAATCTCACCCTTCTCTCATCAGAAAAAAGAGGTGGAAGTATAGTTAGAGATCCGGCTAGAGAATGGGCGGAATATCTCATGCAAGAGTGGGATCTGTTAGATATAAAGTCGATTACAGGCACGTTCACATGGTCAAATAAAAGAATTGGACCAGGCCACATCGCAACAAGACTTGATAGGTTCTTTGTTCAAAGCTCTTTCCTACTTCTTGGGTTAGATACAAGAATGTGTATTCTACATAGTAGTGTTTCGGATCACAAACCCATCAGCCTAGAGTTGTTGGCTTCTAAAGATCTGGGGCCTAACCGTTTCAGATTTAGCTCTCTATGGACCAAAGAGACAGATTTCATGCAAAGGGTCAAAGATTGCTGGAAAGAGCCAGCCAAAGGCTCTCCCTTCTTTATTTGGGAGGAAAAACTGCGCAAAGTTAAAAGAATGCTAAAAGGATGGGTTAAGACCTTGCCAAACCCCACTGTGGATAGAAAAACAATCCAAAGTGAACTGGAAAAACAACGCCTCCACCTAGAAACTGCCGAAATCACTAAAGAAAAGCTGGATAAAGAATCTCAGCTACAGCAAAAGTTCCATAAGGCGTGTCTGGCAGAGGAAGAATTTTGGAGGCTCAAATCAAGAAGTCTATGGCTCAAAGCTGGGGATCGAAATTATTCTTTTTTCCACAAGCAGGCTCAAGCCAAGAAATGCCGAAATTCTATATCAGAAATCAAAAAAGATAACTGCACTTTAAAAGATTTCGGCAACATTAAGAGGGCAGCTTTAGCTCACTTTGAAAATATGTACAGTGAAGGCGTAGAGACTAGCCATAATGATAATCTGCTAGATGTTGTTCCTAAACTCATCTCAACCAAAATGAACCAGGTTCTTGAAGGTAAAATCACCAAAGATGAAGTTAGGGAAGCCCTCTTTGCAATGGAGCCCGATAAAGCCCCGGGCCCAGATGGTTTCACGCCCAGGTTTCTTCAGATGTGTTGGCAGGTAGTTGAGAAGGAACTCTTCAAAATGATCTAGAAATCCTAAGAGTGCCAGAAAATTGGAGGTTGTACAAACTCAACTTTCCTTGCCCTCATACCTAAAGAAAAAGGGGCAAACACATTCAATAGGTTTCACCCTATATCCTTATGCAACATTGGATATAAAGTGATTACTAAGGTAATAGCTAACAGGTTGAAGAAAATCCTCCCCAAAATCATCCCGGAAAATCAAGGTGGATTTATACACGGCAGGCATCTAGTAGATAATTTTATCCTGGTCATTAAACTTGACTTAGCAAATGCTTTTGATCGTGTAAAACATAGGTTTTTGTTTGTTGTACTACACAAACTTGGCTTCGATCAAAATTTTATCAAGTGGATCAAAGCTTGTACCTCGGAACCCTCGATTGCTCCCTTAGTAAATGGCAGAGCAACGGATTTCTTCAAAGCTTCTAGAGGGCTGAGGCATGGGTGCCCCTGCCACCCCTTCTCTTTGTGCTGCAAGCCTCTATCCTCAATTTCTACCTTAATAAGAAACAACAATATCAAGACTTAAATGGACTGTGCATAGCAAGAGGGATTAAGAGCATTAACCACGCCCTCTTCGCAGATGATACCATATTACTAGGGACTGCATCTCAATTGTCTGCAAATAAATTCAAAGAAGTAATGGAGGACTATTGTTAAGCCATGTTTATTGCTGGAATATATCAACTACTGCTACAAATACCATAGCCAGATGTTTAGGCTTTGTAGCCTCAACAAACTGAACCTCCTTTAAGTACCTTAGACTGCCCATATTTCATAAGAGGGCTATGAGCAAAGATTGGCACCCCCAGATAGAAAAATTCAAGGCAAAAATGCAGGCCTGGGGATCCTCCTGGCTCAACATTGCCGGAAAGTCAGTCCTCATCAAATCAATTCTAAGCAGTCTGTTGCTTTTTCAATTCTTTGTTCTTTTGGCGTGAGTAGGAATCATTAAGAGGATGGAGGAGCTTATTAGAAATTTTCTCTGGAAAGGAGGCAAACAGAATGAAAAAAGAATCCCTCTGGTTAATTGGGAAATAGTCTCCAGGCCACTGCAGGAGGGAGGACTAAATTTCAAGAATCTAAGTATGCAGAATCTAGCAATGGGAGCCAAGCTGATATGGAAGATCATTGCTCCAAAGCCAAGATGGGTTCAATGGGCACTGTGGAGGAAAGACTTCAGAGGGCAGAGACTGAGGTGCCTGGAGCAACCAAAAGAGCACAACAGGACCCCCCTCAGCGCTTTAATCATGAAAGTGGGGCGACGAATAAGAGAAAACACATTCTGGATACCAGGAAACGATAGGCAAATCAGGGTATGGCATGATAGCATCATGGGCAAACCTCCACTGGTGAACTCAAACCTTAGGATCGAGCTGAAAGATTGGATGGACACAGCTAATTTAATTACGCTCTGGGACATCTCAAACTGGAATGGGGACTGTTGGTCTGGATGGAAGCAGATTAGAGTTCCTCCTGCGCTGCAGTCAGAACTCAATGCATTGCTAGAAATGTTGCATGGTGTGGCTATTTTGCATGCAAAAAAGAAAGACACGAGAGGTTGGGGATCAAAGCAAATTGGTTACACGGTGTCTCAAGGATACTCCAAATTCATGGAGAGGCCTCACGTGCCTCCTAACCTGACACCCTGGACAGGTATTTGGAGCTCCCCTACCATTCCAAAAATCGATCATTTTTGTTGGCTGCTATGTCATCAAAAAATACTAACAGATGACAGACTCTAGAAGAGGGGATTCCTAGGACCATCAAGATGCTCATTGTGTAAAGAAAGCCCGGAAACTGCATTTCACCTTTCGCTGGCGTGCAACTATACAGGACAGATCTGGGTCGAGCTTCTGGGATCATCGAAAATGCCCATCCTCCCCCACTCTGTCCAAGATTTGTTTGCTGGGTGGCTGGCCAGGTACCTAGGCCCAATCCCAAAAAATAAGACTGTCAAAGCAGCGTCGAATGCACTGCCAAAACTCATCAATTGGCAGATCTGGCTGGAGAGGAACAGAAGGATTTTTAGAGGCAAGGAACAGCACTATAAAATTGTAGCAAATACAGTGAAAGGCAACTAAATGTGGCTAAAAGGAAAATGTGATGACACAAATTTAAATCAACAGGACATAGAGTTTGGAGCAACCCTCAACCTCATTTTTCAAAAATCAAAAGCTACAGCTATAAGTCTCAAAGATTGGAAAATAAGGAAAACTGAAGAAGAATTTAAATCTTGGTTGTCTAAGCAAACAATTCCCACCCTCTTCTTTGACGGCGTAGCCAAGGGAAATCCAAGAATGGTTGGAGCAGGAGGACTCATTATAAATCCAACAGGAGCACCTATTCATAGATTTGCATGGGGACTGGGCCACTCTTCAAGCATCCAAGCTAAAGCCATGGCTATGTTCCAAGGGATTAAAATGCTCAAAGAACTGGGACATAAAGAAGCAGCTGTTTTTGGAGATTCCAAGGTCATCATCAATGCAATGGTGAACAACACGAAACTAGCAGATCTTCGGCTTGCAAGGGAAATTACAAGAATTAAAGACATGATAAAGCTTCTAAATTTAGAATTCTTCCATATCCTGAGGAGCAACAACAAAGAAGCAGACATAGAGGCAAACAAGGCAGCCCAGCTAGGCGCTGGAACTATCCTCAGAGATAATGAAATATCATGGGATCCAATTCCCTAATTTTCTATGTTTTTTTGTTTTTTGGTAAACCAGTTTGTATGCATCCATAAGCTTGGGAAATCAGCAATAAGAAGGCAAGTGAAAAATTGTAAAAAGAGGTGATTTATAAGCCAGTGCGACATGACTCGATGGTTGGAGAGATGCTAAGAAACTAGTTTCATATTTTGTAACCGGAATTATGGCACTTTGCCAAACATTTAATGAAATCCCATAACCATTTTTGTAAAGAAAAAAAAAAAAAAAACAAACAAACAAACAAACATTAGTATGTTTTTTCATTTAATTTGCACAAAAAAATTGGTTTTACTGCCATTTTTTAAATATGTTGAAAATTAACACTAAACAAAATAAAACATCGTTCCAAAATGCACTTTCCATTTTTTTTTACTGTTTTTCATGTTTTTTGGGGGTTTTTTGGCTAGAGTTCCCATTTTGAGTTTATAGTTCATGTTTCAAAGTTTACATTGTTTTTTGTGCATGTTACATCTATTATGTTATATTTCTATATGTGTGTGTAATTTTTTATTAGTAATTTGTTGGTGATGGAGAAGGGAGACAATCTTGTTAATAGTTTGCAGGAAGATTGATATTACACATAAATTTCATTTAATTTTAGGTATTTTAACTTTTAACACCTAATTAATTCTTAATAGTGTCCCTCCAAGTATTACAAAATATAACTTGAAGAGTAGTTTTAATTTTAAATTTGCTCAGTTACCTCAATTTGTTGAGATGATAGATATTGTTAATAACTTTAATGATGAAAAATGATGAAATGAAAATTTTGAATGCAAAGTGACAATGTAATAGTGTTGAATGATATAAAATGTGAATAATAAGAATGTAGCCAATTACAAATAGTCTTTATTGTGATTAATCTCAAACTATTTTCTTCTACTATTCTTATTGTCAGCCCCATTAGTTTTGCCATCTTTCATATCGATTATATGAAAAGGGAAATTGAAATTGTAAACCATTCAAATCTTCAACTCGAGTTTTTGTAGTAAACATCATACTTTGTCTCTCTTGCTCTCCAACATTAATATGTTGAATACCTATAACACAAAAATCAATGCACACTGTCAACAATTTTTTTGTGCTTGCGCTGAAATCAATGCACATTGTTAATCCAAACGCTTTAAAATTAATGTACCATCATATATCCAGTCACATCAAATGAGAAATCAACATCTACATTGAAGTCAATGCATCTCATGCAAGCAATCAAATAGTATTAGAAAACAAAATCTACACTGTAAAAGCCCCAAGGGTTAGCTCAACCGGTCAAATCTTCGTTGTTAAAGTACCTCCCGATCATCACAAGGTCAATTCTCCTCGAGCTCAACTAGTAAGCCGCGAGGCTTGATCCCCTTCGGGGTTGATCAACGCAGATATTTCCTATGAAAATAAATAAAAATCTACACTGTAATAAATGCATTTAATGCGAACAATCAAATAGGATTAGAAATCAACACCTACACTAAAATCAATGCATCTAGTGTAAGCAATCAAATATAATTAGAAATCAACCTCTACACTGAAATCAATGCATCTAATGCAAGCAATTAAATAGAATTAAAAAACATCTACATTGAAATCAATGCACTTAGTACAAACAATCAAATAGGATTAGAAGTCAACATCTTCACCGTAATCAATTAATCTAGTTCAAGCAATCAAATACAAATAGAAATCAACATCTACACTAAAATCAATGCATCTAGTGCAAACAATCAAATAGGATTATAAATCGCCATCTATAGTGAAGTCAATGCATCTAGTGCAATAAATCTTCTTCCCTCTCCCCCCTCTATCTATATCTATACCTCCGTCCATCTCTCCTTTGTATCTCTATCTCACCCCTTCCAAACACACACTCCCTTTCTCCATATATATATATATATATATATATATATATATATATATATATATCCTCTCTATCTCTCTCTTCTTCCCTCTCTTCACCTTGCATCTATATCTATATCTCACTCAATCTCTCATTTCTCTCTCTATATTATCCCCAAGACACTCTTTTTCCATATCTATCTATCTCTTCCTCCCTCTCTCCCCCCTTCTATCTCTCTTCCTTCCTGCTCTCCTCTCTCCCTTTCTCTCAATCTCCCTTATCAATCCCTCTCTCTCTCCAATTTTCTCTCTGTGTTTCTTCTTCCCTTCCTCTCTCCCCTTACAACTCCATCTTTGTGTCCCTCCCTCTCTCCCCCTCTCCCTCTCTCCCTCTCTATCTTCCTTCTCTCTTTTACCCTTCTCTCCCTCTCTCACTCCTCTCTTTCTCTCTCTTCATTTCTCCTCTCCTCTTTGCTTCAGTTTATTTCATTTCATACAAAAAATCAAATATGATTAGAAATCAACATCTATATTGAAATAAATGCATCTAGTGCAAAAAATATTCTTCCCTCTCCGCCCTCCATCTATATCTGTATCTCCCTCCATCTCCCCTTTTGTGTCTCTCTATCTCACCCCCCAAACACACACACACACACACTCTCTCCACCTTCCACATATATATATCCCTTGTCACTCCCCCCCTCTCTCTCTCTCTCTCATTCACTCTCTCCACCTTCCACATATATATATCCCTTGTCACTCCCCCCCTCTCTCTCTCTCTCCCCATTTTTCTATCTCTATGTCTTTCTTCTTCCCTCCCTCTCTCCCCTTCACCCTCCATCTCTCTTCTCCTCTCTCTCTCCCTTTCTCTCTCCCTCTATCTCTCCGTGTTTATTCTTCCCTCCCATATATATCTACAGTGAATATATATTATGATATATTCATATATATTGTAATATAACAAATTTAATATTGTATTAATCCAAAGTTATTAAATATATTAATATTAATATTAGATTTAATGATGTTTTTTACTTGGCATGATAACAAAATTCATAATAAAACTATATCAAATTAATATTTTTTTCAAATATTACAACTTTGCCATGGAAATATTTGTTCTTTAAAAAAATTTAATATATCCATAAGATATGCTTTTTCTTTTAAAGATTCATTTTACAAATATTTAATTAAATAAAATATTAAAAAAAAAATTGGAGCAAGATTTTCAATTCTTTGTGTTGAAGTAACCTTTTTCCATTGATTCAAGAAATGGTATTGAATTTATTAAAGAGTACAGATATTTAAAATTTTACTTCATTTGGACTTTTGATGTGGTAAAATCTTTTTTCATTAATTCAAGAAATGGTATTGACTTTAGTAAAGAGTAAAGATATTTAAAATTTTACTTAATTTGGACTTTTGATGATGTAAAAAATTTTGTTGAATGTAAATTTGTGATCCATTCAAATTCAACATATATCATAAAGAAATTATTAAACCCATGATATAATTGCATTGTATTTTTTTATCTATATGGTTATTTTCATTTTTGTTTAAGGCCTAAATTATTATTTTATTGAATAATATTAAATTAAAATATTAAAATAACTAATATTAATAATTTAATATATTAAAATAAGAATGTTTTTTGAGAAGATCCATGGATCACACCAACTCTAACACAGAAACCAACATAAAACCTTAAATTCTTCATAAAAGATCCATATATCACCAACTCTAACACACACAAACCAACATAAAACCTTAAATTCAACCAACATAAAACCTTAAATTCTTTATATTGAAGAGCAGAAATATTAATTTAACTTCGAAATTACTCAGATCCACAGAGGTTCAAGTCAAACCACACGGTAAGAATGGTACAAAATTCAAGCTCAAAACGAACTTTTTGAACATTGCATTACTATGGTTTTGTTTTGATTTGATCGATCTTTGCATTAGCTCCCAGAGTAAAATTTCAATATGTTCACCTCAAAGCCTTTCATATCCATCTTTGCCCAACTCAAACCCAAAATTCTAGACAAAAATGCGCAATTGGAAATCAAAATAATAATTAATTGATATATGAATTGTTTTTTTAATTTATATAGGTATTTTCATTTTTTTTATTTAAGTTGAAATTAGCCCAGAAACAAAAAAAAAAAAAAAAATAAATAAATAAATAAATAAAATAGATTTTTATTTCTGCTGGATGGAGAAACTTACACATCTCCTCCATACTAGGTTGTATAATGCACCTCTCTGCCCAATAGAGGTCTCATATTTTCATTCTATCATCAGTGATTTCATTTTTATTTATTTAAGTTGAAATCAGCCAAAAAAAATTAGATTTTTATTTCCGTTGGACAGACAAACTTACACATCTCCTCCATACTAGTTTGTAGAATACACCTCTCTGCGCAATAAGAGTCTCATATTTTCATTCCATCACCAGTTATTTACATCATCTGATACTGTCGAGATATCACAAAAAAGCCTTAATTATACTTCCTCTACCCATCTCCATCTCTTGTTATACCCATTGTGTTGGGTATTTGCGATTAAGTTGGTCCAAGGACCATCATCAAGTGATATCGATCACAAGGAAGAGAAAAGGTCACTTTCAGGTATATGAAGGGTTACCGTATATTCCTGCACAAACATTTAACAAAGTTGCATGGAGGAAAACAAAAGGTCACCACCAAGAAAGATTTAAGAGTCACCTCGTGTTCAATGGAAGATAACATGCTTGATGGAAGCAGGAGGAGGTTGCCATGAATGAGATGATATATTGCAAGAAAAATCAGTGGCCATGGAGGAATCCTCGTACAAAAATTGTTCGGAATATCTACGATAAGGAAAACACCACAAAACACCTAAGCAATGGGAACGAGATGACCTTCTGCCTTCAACGACTTGACCAGCAATACAGCCAATCGTTTCAACTATAAAAACATGTAGAGGCAGTACTTTGGTTTCGTAGAATTTACAAATGCAAACTGCCTGATCTTCCTCCCAAAGCAGTGCTCACAACAGGTTTCTCGTAGTTTCCAATTATTGTCCAAAGCCGCATTTTCTATTGTACATAACAGTTATTTGCATGCCATTCGCAAAAGATTTAATTTATTAACAGAAAGAATCTATACAAGGTACAAAAAAATATAAACAGCCATATGGGGAAACAAAAAAGTTCAATACAAAACATGTTGGTAACTTGCCAAGAGAAAAATTACTCGATAATGACAATTAAGTTCCTCTCACAAATCAGATTTGCTTTTCTAAGTCGTCAATTGTGTTCTCAGTTGAAATTCCGAACACATTACATGGGAGCCAAGTTGAACATGAATGAAGTCCCTTGGCGTTCATGAGTAAAGCCCACTGGTTCGCAAAGTTTGACAAAATGTCTTTAGGCAGAGCATGTTCGAGTAGTCACTCTACAAATAAAGATATCATCTAAGCCATAAGATATCATCTAAGCCTGTACATCGTGGGGAGAACAGAGATAACTTTCAAATGCATCCTTATCAAATTACGAACGCGATTTTACAACCGTTTTTTATCTAATGAATTAAAGGACAAAGAAAAACACTTTCTTCACGACTCCCTTGGAACAATAAAGCTGAACACAAAAATATTGTCAATACTCGAGCATTAACCAATTGGTAAAGCATCCTTCATACTGAAGTTCAGGCTATTCCGCATTGTCCTTCTCCCAACGGCTCCATTTCCCTTCCGCATCATAGCGACAAATTCATTGTAATCTATACTCCCATCCTGGAAGGAGACATGTCAGAACGAATGTGAGTAAGAGTTGGTAAAATACCTTAACTTTATTGGAAACGGAGATTGCATGTGGCCTTCAAAACAAGTAAAAATATAATAATTGCACTGAAGGCATTTTCCTGTACATAGTAAAAAAAATGCTATTGCTTGTACTTGGATTCTTCGGTTCATCTACAACAAAAATAATTTGCACTCTTATAATGAAAGTTCCTGTGATTTTTCAATTCCCAATCAATATGGAAATCGGTAATTAAAAAGCATACTAACTCTGTTCCGCTGAAGTTTCAACTATGTAATTACATACTCTCAATAAAGATGGAAGAAAAAAATCGAACAAGGACACAAACAAAGTGAAACAGAAAAGCAGCAAATTCTCGCTGATATATTTCTGTTATATGTTCTTCATCATGCCCAGTTGCAGCATAATTCTTACCAGTAGGATCACTCTACCATTTAACTTAAGCAGCTTCAGTATCAAGAAGTACAGCTGATTGAGCAATTATGGTATCTAAGCACTGAACATGTCCAAGGGGAAACTTGAAATACTTCACTGTCATATTTCTCAAATATCACTACTGCGGGAAACTTCCTTAGAAATCTTATAGCTGAGAGACTTGGAGCCTAGAGGACGGTCACCAACAGCCAATCCAGCCTCTTACGAAAGTAATTAGGAACTCACCTGTCTGCCCCAACTGACACCATTTGACAAATTGGTGGGGATAGAGCAATGTTTTCATAAACATTCAAGTAAATACAACCCTCTTCGTAGAAAAGTAAATCACATTTTTCTTTAAACTAATGCTACTATAAGACTAGCAAAAATGCATCTTGACCCCGAATCTATTAAACACAGAAAGGTATCCAAAAATTTGAGGTGAAAACCTCAATCTCTTTGCACCCTTGGATAATATTAATAATATTGTGGTTTGCATCTCCCCTTGCCTCGTCCCTCTTGACTCCTAATAGGTCCAAGACTATGATGGATATCTGCTAGTTTATAGTTTTTTAAATATATTAAGATAAATAACACACCTACTGTTTTTGACATTAAGGTAATTAAAAAAAACAAGTATCCTATTTTTTTCATTTTATTTTATTAGCATTACACAAATGCACATGAATGGGAATCTCCTGCACCCAAAGCTGTAGAGAACCTTACTTCTCTTGGTGCAATTACAGCCTTTTGATATGAGAAGAAAGCTAATTACATTGCTGGTTCCACTCACTCTCTATCAATCTCCCTATTTTAATAAGGACGCTAGCTAGCAGCTTCGATCCTACTAAAGGGTGCTCTTGCAACAATTGGAGTTTGTGACAAATTTCATATAAATATCACAAATTAAATTTCTTAGTTGTTAGACAGGGCCAAATGATGTCAACTGTAAGCCTGTTCAGAGAAATTGCAGCCTGAAAAAGGAGATATTGGAATCATATTCATATAAGCAAAGACAATTCCAAACTGTTCAAGGTTTCGAACCCTTAGCATACACAAGGAAGCCGTACCAGGTAATCTCCCAATTAATAATCAACTAAAACTTATAAAAGCCATGCCACCTTACCCATTATTGATGGCCAACACCCCATTCATGCCATTTCTATCTCTCTCTTGTCAAGAAGATCAATCAACTCTCTTCTATTCCTATTCCTTGTAGACTAATAAACTTCTAATCTTGTGGGTCAGCTATCTACCCCATATTTTGCATGTTCAGGGATACTGACATCTATATAAGACAGGAAATCTACACACAAGCTGATGTTGCTCAAGTATGTTCACTTTCGAGTATAGACTTGGAGGCAAGAAAGCTACTGAACAGAAGACACTTTTTACAACAGACAACAACTAATGATTCATCAATAACATACAGCAGTTAGTCTTCTTGTTTAGTTGAGATGCTCAATGTTCAGAAGGTAATTTGACAGTTGAAACATCATCAAGAATGCATTTGTAATGTCACTTTTTGACATTGTCGATCCAGCAAGGGCTCATCCTAAACCCTGTTTGGTTTCACAAGCAGCATCAAGATCAGTTGATCCTATGATCCTATCATCTATGAGCCCTGAGAGATGAGCAATATTGAGTTCACCCAACCAGTGGTACTAATGGCATTTGTGCTGATTAAAACTAACCACAGGGATGCTGTTTTTTTAGGTGTACCTTTATGACATATGTAGCATTAGAGAGGAAGAAGTCTTCTTGTCTTATCTTCCATACTGTTCTATCATATATTTCCAAATATCGCTAGGTTTTAGCAACAGCAACAACCATTCATATATTGAGATTTACAGGACATTAGAACTGCTCACCTTCAAAACTGCATTACACTCCACCTACCTCTATAGGAGCAGGCATTTCAGTGAGGTGTGTAACACGCATCTTAATATAACAATATTTCTTCTATGAATATCTCTGATAATGGATGTTAATTTAGTATCATGTGCATGCATGAGTGATCGTCTTGTTTCTACCAAGCTAATAGTTGCACTTGAAGCACAGTAGATAAAATGACACACCTTTGGAACTTGTATTTAGTTTGTTGGTCAAGAATCAACATTGCTTCATTACAGATATGGTTATGCTTTTGCGCCTTGGCATGGTTAAGAAGGCTTAAAGTAAGTGGAACCAACTGTGACAAGATGAGAGGTACTAAATTTTCACATAGAGATGAAATAGCATTGCATTGATAGAGATGATCAATCAGCAGTATATGATAATGGCAATGGTTAACTCCACCTCTAGTGCAGAATATATGATATTTAAAATTTAGCTGATCCTGTAAGGTTTATATCGTAATTGTAATTGCAGTTTAGCTCAATGTTATCAGAATTGGTTGAAATGGACTGTTACCAGCAGATTTAGACCAGTTTAGGGGTGTTGGGCTAGAACCATTTGTCTTAAAGCACAGGGATGACCAGTCCAAAAACCAGACCAAAACAGCCAGTTTGCCCAGTTCTGATAGGTTCCAAAAACTAGACCAAAACAGCCAGTTCGCCCAGTTCTAACTTAAAATAAAAATAAAAAAATAACAAATAAAGAAAACAAAATACCCTAAACCTAACTTAAAACCTAATTTTATCTATTCAATGATTTCCCTCCTATATTTCACTCACATGCTTCTCATTCTTCATTTGTGAAATTGGGAAGGAATTGACATTTGCATAAAATCAGTGTTGTTTCAAAGCCATGCTTGTGCTAATTCTGAGTGCTTGTTGGGCTTTATCTGGAGGGCTTCCTGAGCATACCTGTGCAGAAAATGTAGAGGATCTAGATTTAATGATTTGACTGTAGAGTGCAGTATGATTTTTTTGAACTCTAGAGGACATTTAGAGCCTCAACGATTATGAATTTTAGTTCAGATATCTATCGTACTTGATGCTATTTGCTATATTCATCCTTGCATGATATATACATGAGAGAACCTTGCATCGTGGGTTTGGATATACATTTATGTACAAGAATATATATTTGTATATTTTATGTTCTGGTTGACTGATTTTGTTTCTGGTTTTTCCCTAGATCTGGGGTTAGCTGGTTCGAATATGGTTCTGGTTCTGATAACATGAATTTAGCTACCAATTCCCTGTGAAAAAGGAGAAATAAGAAGATGTTTCATTGATCAATTGTGTATGAGGTAATAAGATGTTTCATTAATCACTTGTGTAAATCTTTTAAAAGTGATCCATCAATCTCTTCCCATAAACAGTTTAATGAAAAACATCTTACATTTATGACAGCAGCTGCTGCTAGTCCCTTCTCCCCCCCCCCCCCCGGGGTTCTTTTTTATTGTATTAAATTATTTTAAGTTTAAAGGAAGAACTGAGATTTGTTTAGTTTGTAGCAAATGCAACAAGCCAGAGAAGCAGGGCACTTACATTGTTTTGATCTACTTCACGAATAATCTCATCAATACGAACATCAGTTAGATTATGCTCTAAGCATGCTTGCTGGAGCTCATCAACCGTAATTTGACCACTTCCATCCTTGTCAAAGTATGAAAATGCAGCAAATAAATGCTCCTCACGCTCCAATTTGTTCAAATGAAAAGTTGCAGCAATGAATTCTCCGTAATCAATTGTACCACTGTTGTCTACATCAGCCTGTGATAATCCAATGAGTTAGACGCTCACATTTATAAATAGAGTAAAATATCACAGCCATAACTGTTTGGTAATACATTAAAGAGGTTCCAAATGACAGGCAATCATCATTAAAGAATTGCAAAATTGTAAGATAATCCGGTGTAAGGGCTTTCATATTTCATACAAAGCATCAATATACCAGATTAATTGGAGTCTCATGTTAAAACAATCCAGTAAGTGCAGAGAAACAGGTAAGAAATTACAAATAATCAGTGCAAGTGGAATCCATGCCAAAGCAATACTAGAGATTGTGCAGGACAACTTTTGTGATTTTACAAATTTTTAGGGTGCCTTTGACACAATGCCATGTCATGACTATAAGCAATACACAGTACCATCATCCACGTCATAACTATAAGCAATAGGCCAGTTTGGAAAAGCTAAAAGCACAAACAAATGGCATGTAGTAAACCCAGCATGGAAAATTGGGAACAATGGTGGAACTTAAGTGGAAACGAAATAAGCTATGACCTGTTTGGACTTTGTCACATTGCCTTGACTGTTGACAAAACATCTGCCACATTCTCATCTATCAATCTTTCAGGTTTTTATTCACATATTATGGTGCATCATATCCTTGAAGGAGAAGCTTTGGTTGCCTTCACACAGAAGGAATTGGTCTGTGTTTAAATCTCCAAATCCTTGTCATTTACTTTATACTATAAACTCAAAGATTATTTTCAGGCAATATTCTCAATCTTTCTGGTTAACTGGACGATTCATAATTCTCATAAATGATAAATTCACAATGCCCGTAAACAACTCTTTCTGAATATGCTTACTAAAAAATTAATCAATAATCTTTTTCACACTTTCATGTGTAAATTTACCAAGATTCCTCTATACAATCCATGGAAAATAATTGGCACAGTAACATGTTACCTGTAACTTGATTGTCAGAATGCTAAATAACACAAATTAAAATTGGGAATTCTTGTAATAATTTTATTATGTAATGTCCTCTACGAATTGAGGATGAATGAAGGACGAATAGGCTATCGATCCCCGTAGGCTACAGTCATCAATAAAGGGGAAAACCCCAAAATATCCCAATTCTGGGTGAGAGTTTTGGGGCAGTTGGGCAAAGAAACCCAAAATTGGGGTTTGAAGTAACATTTACTCAATCAATTAAGAAGAAGAGACCCCTCTAGGGAAACTATAAATATAAGAGGGTTGAATTCATTTTGGATAACAAGTGTGGATCATTTCATTTGTCTTTTGAGCATTAGCTCTGAGGGCTTTACGACCCCTTTCTTCTGGTCAATTTTGGTGGTGAAAGTTTCCACCTTAATTGACATATCTCTATTCTTTTCTTCAATCTATTCTGGCACAGGAAAGTTTTCTGGAGGACAATGAAGTTCTTGTTGGTTTGGGCTTTGGTGTTGACACAGGAATATGCTTCTGGAAGGGAAACAAACTCTGTCTGCCCCCTCGCTTTGGCACAGAACATCCTTTTTATAGACAGCGAAGTTGTCCTGGGCTCTTTTCTGTTCTTGCCTCAGGATACCTTCTAATTGGGCAGCGGAGTATAGTGCAGGGTCTGTAATTATTCTGAGGCAGAATTAAGGTTTATTTTTGGAAGGGTGATTCTCTGGAAGACCAGCGACGGAGCAATCTGAAGTCTTAGGAGCCATTCGAATTGGGGAGAACGCATTGTTGAAAATAGTAGTGAGTTCGGGTTCCTTGATTTGTGCCTCTTTGGCATGGTCGAGCTCCTAAAAAATAGGAGTCCAGTACGAGTTATGAAGCAGTTAACCAATGTGTTAAAATAGAAGGTGAGTTATTTGTCTTCTAGTGTGAGTTATATTGGGAACAGGACGAAGAGTTTGAGTTAGCCTCCTAAATTTTAGGAAGGACGAGTTAACACTAGCAGTGAGCCTTTGTTAACTTGTGAACCACCAGTTCGGCTTACCTAATAAGAACTCACTAATTGTAGCCATTCGAATTGCTTTAGAAAGACGAGCAAAGGCACAAGTTTATTCATTGTTTTGGTGAACACGTGTTGGTGAGACCAAGCAATAGGAAGCACAAGTCTGTGAGTGGAGCTTGTGAGAGAAGGAGAACAAGTTTAGGAAAGGCTTGTGGGAGCTTGAAGAAGGACGAGTTCCTTGGGTTAGGAGGCAGGGATCAAGGTGCAAGCAAGGGTGTTTCAGCTTACTGTAAGCAGAGAGAACATGTTTGTTCTCTAATGAAACTTTATTGTATTGTATGAGATTCATTGCTCAATCTTCTTCAATAATTCTCAATAACATGCAGAGGGTTTTTCCAGTTGGGTTCCCAAGACAATTCTGTGTTGTTCAATTGTGTGACTGCTTTTATTTCTGTTCCTATTCCGCTGCATCTAGTAGAGAAATTCTGTGTTTATGTGAGAAGAATTTTTATTTCAGATTGCTCATATTAGCAAATCAGAATTTCATGGATTTTCTACACACTTTGATAGCACTCTGTGGATCCGGCATCATTCTGGATTGAATGCAAGGTGAAAGAAGGATTTGTCTGAGATGAGGAAAAGCTTCTTATACAGGACGGTACCCTTCTGTGGAAAGAACATCTCCTTGTGCACAAGCGAGAACACCTCTGTGGCTAAAATCTGAAGCTTGGGTCCTGCCAACAGACCTGAATTTCATAGAGTTTGAATGAGTCTCTTCCAGCAGTCACAGGTCAGTCTCCTTCTAAAGATCGAAGTGCAACACAAGGCTTAGGGTCACTGAGACAGTTTTCGATCCGATATTGAACAATGGTTCTAGGAAGGACCGAAACTGCCTGACGGCTTAGGGTCATCAGATCAGTAGATTTTAGTTTCTGTTGAACATCGTTATTTCGTATGAACTAGTGGAGTTGGGGGTCTATAAACTGTTGAACTGTTCAGTCTCTGTTGGAACACGGATATACTTGATTGTAATTTGTGGATTGGACTTGGACTATCTGATGATGAACTGTTGAATCACATTGTGGGAACTCGTATAGCACTGTTGTCTCATTAATGCAATTGCAATCGTATTTAATGGACTGTAGAGTTATATTGTGAGCAATAATTGCGGTACTGGTTATTACAATTTATATATTGTCATTATCTGGTTGCATAATGTACATGAATTTTATTTGAAACCCTAGGGTAAACTAGGGCAAAAATTTCACTATCACACTACATATTAGCATATAAACTAATACATGATAATTTTAATATTTAAGTATTGAGGGTCTTTCACAGTGCATTATATTAGATATCATTTTTTGGGATTCAACTGCGTTAAGAAAGTCATTCATCTATGACCATTTCCATGAGAGGTAGTCGTAACTGACTACTTTCTCATGATTTTTGGATAGTCCACTTAGCACTCATTGCATCAGGTGATGCTCACAGGGGTGAAGAAGTGGGATTGCAACTAGTGAAATGAATCACATAGCGTCAATCATCACTTCCGGGACTTGCACCGGTAACCAGGACTTCTCAGGAGGTCACCCATCCCAGATCACCTCTGGCTCAAGCGCGCTTAATTGTGGAGTTTTCCCCACAATCAAACCCACTTAGCTTGCTACCCCATTTGCAAAACCTTAGCAAGTACTGTGCCTCATGAACCATTCAAGTAGAGCTCCATTCACTCTTATGTATTTAAGTATTGAGGGTCTTTCGCAATTCACTATATTAGCTATCATTTATTGGGATTCAACTGCGTTAAGAAAGTCATTCATCTATGACCATTTCCATGAGAGGTAGTCGTAACTGGCTACTTTCTCATGATTTTTGAGTAATCAACTTAGCACTCATTGCATCGGGCGATGCTCAAAGGGTGAAGAAGTGGGATTGAAACTAGTGAAATGAATCACATAGTGTCAATCATCACTTCCAGGGCTTGCACTCGGTAACCAGGACTTCCCAGGAGGTCACCCATCCCAGATCGCCTCTGGGTCAAGCGCGCTTAATTGTGGAGTTTTCCCCACAATCAAACCCACTTAGCTTGTTACCCCATTTGCAAAACCTTAGCAAGTATTGTGCCTCATGAACCATTCAAGTAGAGCTCCCTTCACTCTTATGTATTTAAGTATTGAGGGTCTTTCGCAGTGCATTATATTGGATATCATTTTTTGGGATTCAACTGCGTTAAGAAAGTCATTCATCTATGACCATTTCCATGAGAGGTAGTCATAACTGACTACTTTCTCATGATTTTTGAATAGTCAATTTAGCACTCATTGCATCAAGTGATGCTTACAGGGGTGAATATTCTTTTAAGGTTATTCACATGACTTTTCATGACTTTTCATGATTACTAGAAATGTTTTGTTGTTATATAGAATATTTAATTTCAATTTTATCATTATTAACTTACAGCAGGGGCATGGGCATAGTGGGCATGGAAAAACAATCTCTATGAGATTTGCATATATAGTAGAGACAGAGATCATGTGAATACTTCGTGTACGCATACATATTCATACATACATGTGCAAACATCTATACATACATCAATGTACATATTATATAGGTACACAAGTTTTCATGGTACATGTGTGTGTATGTTTACAAACATGCAAACATATATGTATATATAATACATATATGATTTAGTGTACAAGTAGTTTGCGTGTAGATTGATTGTATGTGTAATGATAATGAACAAACATTGTAGTAATCATTGCGTATAAGCTAGAAGGAAAAGATAGTAAAATTCTTACTGCATCCATTATAGCACGAATCTCAGAATCCTTCACGTTAGATCCATATCGTTTTAAGCCAGCCGTCAACTCATCAAAAGTTATTGAACCACTATTATCAGTGTCCATTGCCTTAAACATCTCTCTCAAACCTGCAATCTCTTCCTCTGACAAGCTTTCAGCTATTACCTGAATAAAAGAACAAAAAGCTTAAGCTATTAGCTGCCAATCTAAGTAACACTATAATATGAATCATTTTCAGCAGAAAGATGTCACCTTTAATGCCTTACACAGCGAAATGCATTCAGCCAAATATTTCATGAAATTACTTACAGAAGCATGAGGATATGAGGTAGCTTTGAAAAGCTGGTGAAGAATGATAACATATTAGAGATACCAAGTGTTCCAATAACACTGTGGCTATAGAAGAAAAATGCATAAGCTTTGCCTGTTAAGGTACCCTCAATTGCAGACTCAATAAAAAACAACCAAAAAAATTATTGAGGGAATTTCAAGGCAAAAACCTCGGATAGTTTTAACATCTCTGCCAATTATAAGTGTTGGTGTTTAACAATGCAAGCATTGCATGGTGAAAACAGAGGTAAGAAATAACAAAAGTTCCCATCAGTTTTGGTCACAGGACTGGTTGGATTGAACAAAGTTGAGCACACATGCTTGAAGTATTGCTGGTCAATATTGTAAGAGTTGTAAACCGAATGCTAAAACCTCAGACAGAGATGAAATTTTGGCAGCAGATGTTCAGTAAAAGATTAATAGAAGACACAATAGTTCGTATTTGAAAATGTGTGTCTGTTTATTGTAGTTTTTCCTTTTCAAGAATGTGGTTGAACAATGCAAGGATAATGTTAACTAAGATACCATATATATATATAGCTAAGAAGTATGTACAAGAGAAAAGGAATGACTGCAAATCCTCATATACAGTGATGCATCTAGGAGAGAAAAACAAACTGCTCACCATAAGTGCCATCTTCTTCAATTTATTCATTGCGGAAAATTGCTTTAATCGAGATAATACAGCTGGATCCAAAGCTTGATCTGGAGCAACACCATCTTTACATATCCACGGATGACCTGGCATCCACCACAAGCTTGACTATAAGTACTTGTGACTTTAAAATATGAGAGCTGCCAAAACCCTTTAACATTATTACACATTCTGAAAAACAAGTTCCTTCATAGTTTATTTGCTAAGTCAATCTTTAAGGTTTCTGATTTTCCTGCCAATGCAATAAATTTTTCAAGCAATAAAACTTTTGCCAATTAAGTTAAGTTACAAGGGAAATTTAAAGAGTTCTTTCATACATAGAACTCCATGAGCAGTCAGGCGCTCAGATGGTTCTGAAGTAAGCATCTTTCTGATAAGATCCTTGGCACTCTCAGAAATTGTGGGCCAGGGTTCTGAATCAAAATCAATATAACCTCGTAGCACAGCATCGAAAATTCCCTGTTGTGTTTCTGCAAAATAAAAGTATATCCAATATGAGTTGACACACATCATATAAGAATTACAGCTAAACTGTTTTCAGAGGGGCACATCTGGCTTTTGCCCTTAAAGATGTATTCGTTACCTGCCCAAAATGGTGGAACACCGCTGAGTAAGATGTATAGGATGACCCCGGCTGTCCACACATCTGCCTCTGGACCATAGCGTTTGCATAACACTTCCGGGGCAACATAGTATGGGCTTCCAACCACATCAGTGAACACCTGACCTGCAAGTAAAATGGGCCATTTATATGTTGACATGAACTCATGAATCATATTGAATCATAATTATACTCTTCTATATCTTTTAGTTACGAATAAAAAGGGCTTCAACGACGAGTCTCAAAAAAATAAATGTTCTAAATACTATTGTCAAAAGGTAGAATAAAAAAGAATATAGAGAAAAGGGCAGATTGAGAAAATTGGATGAAGACGTTCTTTGACAATTCCACAAGCTGTTGTTGAAAGCATTCTAGAACGATAGGAAAACATGGGCAGAGAAGGTTAAGAGATAAAGAGACTTGGAAAGTAGGAATACAAAAAGAAAAAGAAACAACGAGAAGAAAGCAAGAGAGATCAAAACTTTCCAGCACGCTTGAAACACCCTGTATCCCAATGCAGGAGCCAGCAGCATGTCCCTTATAAAATTAAGCTGCATGATTGGAACAGGGTACTTCTCCAATCCAAATTAAGCTGCATGACTAAAACAGGATAGTAGATACTTCTCCAATTGAATTTTTTCTTGTCGGAGATAGGAGAAACGTTTCTAGATTTGTGATTGTGCAGATTATAAAACCAGTGGATCGATTCATTAGTCTGTTTCAATTACCAAAATTGAAAACGTGAAAGCAGAACTGAATGGGGAAAAACAAAGCAACCTAAAAAAAATCCTACCAGGTTTGAAAAAGACAGACAGCCCAAAGTCAATTGCCTTCAATGATGAATCATCATCCTTGTTAACAAGCAAAAAATTCTCCGGCTTCAAGTCTCGATGCATAACGCCTAACGAATGGCAAGCTTCAACGACCCCAACAATAATCCGTGTCAAGTCAGCCGCTTTCCGTTCAGTAAAATGTCCTCTCTCAATAATCCGATCAAAGAGCTCACCCCCAGCACATAGTTCCATTACAATGTGCACATGCAAGGAATCCTCATAAGCCCCTTTGATAGTCACAACATTGGGATGCCCGGACAAATGATGCATGATCTGAATCTCCCGCCTCACATCCTCCACGTCCTCCTTAGAAATCAGCTTCCGCTTGGGGATCGACTTGCAAGCATATTCCTTTCCCGTGGCAATTTCAGTACACAGATAAGTTGTCCCAAATTGACCCTGACCCAGTTTTCGCCCCACTGCGTAGAGATCTCTCAGAATCTCGGTGCGGTGACCTAAGACATAAGAGGAAAATGTATCGCCTCCCCGTCTCATGTTGTCCTCTTTGGGGCTTTGCAGAGTTTCCAGGACTACTTGTTTCTTCGGTGGAACGTGTGCCGCGAGGTTCTCCTTGCCAAAGTCGTTTGAGATTAAATGCAGTGTCACGCTATTCACTGAACCATCAGATCGAGAATCAGTTCTGCTTGTATTGTATTCGCTAGTACAACGATTACTATTCTTCCTGTAGCTAGAACGATCAGAGGGCTCTTTGTAGCCCTGAGTGTAACTGTTTCTAAAAGAACCCCGGCATGTATTGCCCATGAAAATGAAACACCTTACAAGTAACAGTATTCCCTCATAGAAAGCAATACCCAAGGCCGCCACGTTCAACGAAGAATGCTACAGATTTCTCCTTCCACGGTAAATATACTTTAACCTTCAAACCTTGTTCAATACCGTGGAAAATCCAACGCAAGTCAAACCCTGAAAATCAAACCACAGTGGTTTAAAAAACACAATAGTTGACCAAACATTAAAAGCCGAGACCTAGTGGCTCCCCAAATTAATCCTTCAGAGAAAAATATTGCAAAAAGCCTCCTGAAATTTAGCTACAATATTTCTCCAAACCCTACTTACCCTAAGACCAAGAAGGTATCCAAATTAACCCTTCAAAGCCCCATATTTCAAAAACACAGCTGAATAAATACAGGTATTAGACCGACTCACAGACAAAAATCACGATTAAAGACTGAATCCTCAGATCTTTATCCAGACCTAAAAGTAAAGAGCACGAAACAGATCGAGTATGCGAAGTTACCAAGTAAGAATCCTCCAGTGCCTTGTTCAGGAATTCAGCGTGTGGCAGGGCGGCCCGAAGACAGATTTAAATACAAGCATGCTGGGTGATCCCCAGATGGGGGATCCTGCGAGGATTCTTCCATAATTACCCATCATGATGAGTACTTCGATCTACTTCGATTCAGTGCCATGCATTACATCGCCATAAAGAGATGGAATCTTTAAGACTTTCCATTTTCGTCCCACCTTCCACCAATTCTCCTTTTTCTCTTGTTTTATCGAGATTTCGTCTACCGGTCTAAGTGGGTGCTTTGCTTTCACCTTTTACTTTTACCTTTTCCCAGGGTAAGCGCGGACCTCTGATTAATAGTTAATTCCTTCGCCGTCTTCTGGACTCACTTACAGGTCATTCGCTGGCGTTTGTTATCTTCTGCTTTATACGAAGCAAAGTAGGAAGTGGTCCACGTCGTAGTATAGTTTTCCTTCCCTACTTATGCGTGAATCTGGCAGTTTCCCCGTCGCCGCGGAACCGGGAGGGTATATATGCAGTACAGTTTGCTTCAAATTCATGGTGTCTGACCAAATATACGACAGGAATTGTGTGTCACAGATAGCGTGTCCCTACTTTAGCTGGCATTCGCTGCCATCCACCCTTTAAAGGTTTGGAAATGACAGTAGACTTTTCCCATTTAAAAGCTTGGCCTATTGACTCGCACTAGAGATGGGACCGATGGTTAAATTTAACGAGATTTGCCGTGTATATGTTAGATATATCTCATTTAATTAGATTTTAACACTTGAATTGAATGGATGTGTTTACACTCAGAAGTTTAAGATACATGGTCACAAGATGGAATTTGATAGGTAAATTGCGAGTCAAAGTGTGTAGTTAACAAAAATATTTTTAAAATATATAATTAATAAAAAATTTTATAGTGTTAATATTATGTGTTAAAATGATTAAAATAGAAAAATATTTTCAGTAATAATTAGATAAGAGAAGTTTTGTCTTCTAAAATTTAGCTAATAAAAAATTATAATATTAATATTATGTGTAAAAGTTGAAAAAAATTACTGTATTAATCACATGGAAAAATATTTTGTCTATTAAAAATTTCTCATATATGATTACTACTAAAAAAATATTTCCTCAATTATTTAATATAAATCATATAAATTTAAATTTAAAACATATTAAAAATATAAATTATCAATATAATAAAATACTTATAAAATTTAAAATTCTATTCTGTTTATCACTATAACATTTTATTTTAATATTTCAAAATAAAATTTTAACTTTTATAAATAAAATTTATAATAATAATTTAATTTAAAATAATAACCAAATTAAATATCTTCATTAAATAAAAAATTATAATCACTGCTTCGAAATTTGTTTTTTCCTTCGACTTCATGTTTTAAAGTGTGTTAAGATGCAGTGTAATCATTGTTAATGGTTTAAAAATGAAATATTATCATCACTCGTATAAATTTTGATCTCATTCTAATTGAAAAGTAGATAAGTTTAATGACGTCTCATGACTTTTGTTTGAATTTTTTAGAGCATTTTCCTGAATCTCTTTCTGCCTATTCAGTGAGATATACTCTCGTGATCTTTTCTTTTTAAAAGTATTTTTGTGACTTTCTTTTGGACTATTCCATTATGAATTTTATAAAATCCAAAATATTTGATGAGATACCTTAAAAAGGTAAACTATTAAGTAAATAATTTAACGATAAATATTATTAATTTTTAAAAAGTATTTCTTATATTCCCGTTAGACCATATATAAAAGTTAAGCTGGGCCTATTTTATTTGTTGTGAACGAATTAAGAGAAAAATAAATAAATAAAATTTATAATATTTTTATTAAAAGTTTTTAAAAAAAAAATCAGAAGTAAGTTTTTAAGTAATATATAATAAAATAAATAGATTAAAGTAATTATGGTTTGCAGTGATTGAGTGGTCGCTATATCTATGGGTAGTGATTCACATAAATCTATTAAAGATTGCTTAATATCTATGGGTAGTGATTCACATAAATCTATTACAGATTGCTTAATATCGGGCCTAGGTCCAAGAGCATCCAGGAGATTTGACCTCGTGACTTCCCATAGGCCATGGACTTAGCAACAAGGGGTCTAACAATTGAGCTATCCCTTTGGGTAAAGTGATATATAATAAATATCTTTTCTATTTTTTTGGAATTGTTTATTTTTATTAACTAGAACATTGTTGTAATCATGCATTTTATGTATAAGTGCAAGTTAATTAAAATGAAAGGTGTTCTAACATTACTTTAAACATAAACATAAGTGGAAGTCTTTTAAAGTTAAAAATAATTTGGATTTAGTTAAACCATGTAGAGATAATTGAGGAGGACATCCTCCAACATCTAAATATTATCCTGCTTTATCATAACTAAATTATAAACGGAAAATGAATAGTAATACAAAAATTAAGGATTAGAAAAAAGTTTTATTGAATTGGGTGATAAGGGAAGATATAAGGGAGGGAGTTCAACCGTCATCACTCCATAAAATGAATCGAGGTTACGTGCCATGCTACCCTCCATTATCTAGCCAAGTACAAGTCTCTCTCTTGACTATGGTTAATTAATGATTGACTAAGATTCCTTGACTATCCACTCATGCACCTACAGTGCCATATTCTTGCACCTATCCTCTCTTTGATGTTGCTTTGCTTGCTTCTACTTTTGGTTATGATGGAGGTTTCTTACCTCTTATCATCCTCCCCTTGTTGCAGAGACTTTCCAACTTGGTGTATCTCCCCTTAACCTTTTTCTGTTGTGGAGAAGGAATATTTCCTCCCCTTCCCATGCTTACTTAATTGACTTCATTGTTGGCTCTTAGTGGATTCGATGAATTTTCTCGCTCTTGCTCAATGCCCTTTGCCTTTTCCCTTTCTAGGAATTCATCACTTATGTCTCCTCGCGTCCCAATCTCTATTTCACTATTTGTTATGTGTCACTTCCATGACCCACCATCGAGCACAAAGTTGTAGGGGATGTGGTGGTCATGGTTCTCAAGGTGGTTCACTAACTCACTTCAGGGCAGAGTCTTCAACACAGTTGTTCTACCACTACACCTCACAATAAATCTAGTAAGAATTGCAAGACGTTGAGGAGGAAGTTCTCTAGCAACGAAAATGCTACTCCAATTCTAATATTCTTGTTGAAGTAGCCACTTGGGTGCCAGATACTGAGCACACTCAAGGACACCATAACCAATACATTCACACCATTGATTTGTACTAGCAGATGAAGACATTGGTGAGTAAGGTTCTCCTTGAATGGAATGATGCAAAAGATAAAATCTTGCTTCTACTTAATGAAATGCAATTCTAAATGCAAGCTTTGGACAACTTCTTGGAGCATATCGAGGCTAGTACAACCCCACAATCACCAATAAAGCTATTATTACTCCCACTAAGATGGAACCCTCTATCTCCTTTTAATTTTCAAAATGTCTTTGAAACCAATGGCTCTTTTGTTTTTTAATTTTCATGGACATCCCAATATAAGCAAGTGTAGTCATATTAGATCCCTTAGTAATCGCTTGCTCATAATCAATTATACTATTTCATTTTGTATAAATTATTTGAATTTGAAACCTTTTATGGCAAAAAATCCTTCTATATTGTCAATGGTTTGGTTTCTCGAGTGGCAAACCAAGGGCTTGCAATAAGCTTTTGAACATGTAATTTTTGTGGAAGATCAATGAAATTAGCTTAAAAATGAAATTAAAGATGTTGAATTATTACAAAGAAATCATTAACACTAAGTTAACTAATAAAACTTATATTTTCATTGTTACCATCACAAGAAATAAAATAATTATTATAACATAAAACAAATTCTCATTTACTACATAGTGAAACAAAACATTGGAGAAGATGTAAAATGCTTGGACACAAAAGAATCTAGAACATATATGGAACCAGCATTATAAAATATTGAAATCATATTCTCCTTTGAAAACTATCTTAGAAATATATTAGAATTTATTTTTGAAAACATTTTTAATAAAACCAAACTTTATAGTTTTAATCCTCAAAAATCTGAAAAGAACTTCTTACATTTTTCAAATCATTTAATAATAATAATAATAACTTAATAACTCAAAGGTTTTTTTGGGGCAAGCAAAAGTACTTCATTTCATTAGATCCAAACTAAAACACACATGTTAATCTACCCTATTCTTCCATTAAGCAAGCTAGACTGGTGGCAATGATCTGGATTTAAACAGGAACGCAACATGTTAAATGAGGCTCAAAGGCTTATTTATTGTTGAGAAACAATGAAAAACCCTTAACATTCCAAAACCTAACCCTAGGAGATGAAACGCCAAACTGTGGGCCCCGTTTGGGGGTAAGTTGGTACATCAACTTCCCGGGGTCGTAACTTTAGCATATGATCTCCGTTTGACGCGTACAATAGCTCATTAGAAAGATCTATTCGAGCACTATCATTGTTG
>APFE031187499.1:129764-143620 GCA_000404065.3 Pinus taeda
AAAATAAAATAAAAAAATTGGGCCGCGAGTTTTCAGAGCAGATCTGAAAATTTTTGTGAAAAATTTTAAAAAACAAATAGTAGCTTTGGATTCCTTGTGGAAAAAGACACAAATTAAAAAAAAAATTGGCTAAATTGGAGTTCAGATGAGGGAGATATCACTGATTTAAAATAAGCTCTTTTTCCAGAAAATTTCGTGACGACGAGAAAGATGAAACAGATTGGTGTGCTAGCCAAGAAACTATATGCTTTTGAGGTTCAAGATGCATGAAAAACCTTGAGGAGCAAGGTAACTGTTGGAGACTTCGTGGTTGAGAGGAATAATACATTACCTCTCAACATGCAGCGCCAAAAGAAGTCTCAGATAATTGTGGAGGAGCCACAATCGGTGAAGCAACTTCAGGAGGTTGTGGAGCAGCCACAACTGGAGAAACCGAGAGGAGATCGAGTGGAGGCATCCACTCATGCAGAGACCTCCAGTAGGGGGAAATTTCAAGCCAAGTGGGCAGAGGGATCACATGCATCCATACCTCCAGGTGTGAGGTGGGGCGATGTGAAGTGATAGTCCCGAGAAGGCCGAAATAGGGGCAAGATCTTTGAGGTACCCAACCTCTTTGATTAAACCTTGCTACGGGAGCCCCGATGAGGACTAGCAGGACTGGCTGAGTGGGTAGAGACAGATGCGGATGGAGCGACAAAGGGAGCTTTAGCATCAGAGGGTGTTTCTAGCCCAACAGGGAGGTCAAATGGGAGATTAGTTACTTAATTCTTAGTAATTGAGTTGCAGTGCAGTAGTGGGTAGCATGATGCAACATAATGAGAGGAGGTGCAGTGCGGATGCATGCTGGGAGATAGGACCATCAACAACATGGATGCAATAGTAGGAATAATTGTGATTGATGCAGTTAGAGATCAAAGTGACTGAGGCTAGAGCAGTGAGATACTGAAGAGAAAAAAGGTGCAGCGTTTTTAGTCGACATAGGCAATAACAATTAGAGACTTTGATGACAGAGGCATCATTTTGATTCAGGTTGGATATCTTTTGTTTCTGGAGTTGCTGGAGCAACAACACTTGAGAGAAGTGTTGCATGCAGAACATTCCAAAGGTTCAGGATCGGGTTCGAGTTGAATGCCTTCCTTGTTGAGAGGGAGTGTTGAAAATAGCAACAAGAAATGCTAAAAATAACATCGCTATAAATAGCATTTCAGGATATACTTCAATTCTGTTGGAAATAACAACAAATAGAAATGCTAAAAATAGCATTGTTATAAATAGCATTTCGGGATAGATTCCAATTTTAATTAGTCCCTGAATTAAAATTGAGAATTAAATTCGAATTTAGTCTCACCAGTTGTTTGAAAAATAATTAATTAATTCATTTTGAGTTAATTAGTTGGGGAAAATCAAACATGAAGTCTTTGTGAAGTCATGCAATAGTTATCTCTTTGATTGAGGAGATTATCCCTTAATTAAGGAGATAAGGATAAGTTGTATTTGAGTTGTAATTAGTTAGCTCAGTTAATGGAGTTAAGTCCACTTAAATTAGTTCCAAACAGTTGGAGGAACTAATTGTGAGTTCAGTGAGTTAATGCATGCATGCATGCAACTAGTGTTCTCCAGATAACTGAATATTCTCTCTTAATTAACTCATGCATGTCTATTCTGAGAAAGACCCAGCTGAGATTAAAGGAAGTGACAGTGTACTATTAGTTGGAGGAATTTTCCTATAAAGGAAACTCATCCATGCAGAAGGAATTATCTCCTTCAGGATTGCACAGTTATTTTAGAGGTCAGAGTAGTGTGTGAGGGATTATTACACACAGGTGGCAGTGTGAGGACCCAAGAGAAACTGCTCAAGGAAATAGGAGGCTCAGAGGATTGAAGGGAGGCATATGTGTTGTCTATTTTGTCTATGAGTAGCAGTGAGGGATTGTACTGAGAGCTGGATAGCTTGAGAGTTAAATATTTGTGTAATCTTGAGATATTTCCACTTGTATGATAATACAAATAATAGGGTTTTTAGCCGAGGCTTTCCCCAGAGTATTCTTCTATGTTTCATTTGTGATTGAATCTTCTTCTTTTTTATATGTGTTCTATTTGATCTTGCTCAAAATCGATTAAGCTTCCATAAGTTTGTTTGTGGAAGTAGATCAAGTATTTTGCTTTAGTTACATTGCATTATCAAGTGATCTACGGTGAAATTTCTACATGGTATCGGAGCTAGCTGATCTATAGAGAAATTTCTACATTATGTTGCATTGCACCTTCCTAGTAGTATGCATTATTGATTAGAGTGATGTTGGTTGATGGAGGGTGTTGGGTGCATGACGGTAAAGATTCCCATTACTTGACATGGAGATTCACATCGCACCATGTAAGGATGGTTGCTGACATGTTGCATATTAGGTGTTATGGCATTGAGGTGTGGGGTTGGGACGGGAAAATATTTATCCCAAGGGATGGAACATCCATGTGGGATGTGACGAAGAATCACATTCAACCCTCAAACTTTTATAACACAAAATCATCGCAAAAACATGAAAAGGTTGGGCCCCATGGGACCCTTAACTGAGTTGAGATGGCATGTGTCACCTAGGTTGGACTGGGTTATGTGGACATGATGGGGATGATGACGAGGCATAGTGATGACGTGATGCTTACAAGGCGTGCCACATGACATGCAAAGTCAAACTGTTAGATGGCTAAGAAGTTCATATTTAGATAACACATGGTGCGACCAACAGATTCCACATGGCATGTTGATGTCACCATGATGTCAGTAGAACATTGGGACGATAGATGACGTGGATAAGTGATGACATGGCATGGCTGTAGTAAGTAACTAATGATGCCACTTGTACCAAAAGTGATATGTTATTCAAACATGGAGTTGACGTAGCACAAGGCCACATCATCATTGACTAGGGACCTCCCAGTAATGTTCACAATACTCCTTTATGAGGAGCCATGGTAGATGGAGGTTGCGAAATGATAATTCTCTTGATACATAATGTAAGAGTTTACATCTCGACACACTACATGAGTTGAGCAGGATAATTTCCCAAAGGAAGGGTGTAGGGGCACAAAGGCACTATGGCACGAGAACGTGGCAGGAGCCACATTGGTTTATGGATGACATGGTGGAGGCACACGCGCCTCTAGGAATTGCCATGAGCTAACACATGTTGATGTGGCAAGGAGTTAATGAGTAAACCTTCTAATGAGCATAACATTATATCCAAAAGTTGAATTGAAATAAAAATTATATTGTTGAAAATATCTCAATGAGTCAAAAGTGATGGAGGTTTGGTTTTAGGCTTCGAGGAGATTGGGAAAACAAGATTTTTTTAACCCACCTTCATAACATACCTTGGATGTTGGGTAAATTTCTAGGTAACAACTTCCACTACCTGAGAATAAACCAAGGGGGTGAGAGGGTGTGTTACAAAGTGGTATCAAAGCAAATGTTCAACACTGGACTTAAAGAGGCTCACATGCACACACTAGAATGATTATGTGACGTGCTAGCATTCTCTCTGCTTGCAGATGTGTGTCGAATTTAAATCATGGTTGATATAATTTTTGATATGAAAGAATTGTTCATTAATTGTTTTTTCTTTAAATTTGCATGTTAACTGAGAGTTGATGTTTCATATGGTTTCACATCAACATGCTTATTGCAAATAAGCCAAGTTGATGGGTAATTTGGTTGATTTGCATTTTGGTTGACTAACAACTATGTGTATGTAACAACACATAATAAGACACCAAGCAATAGCAAGAAAAACCAAGAATGACCAACACAATGGTGCAATATAGAACTAATAGATCCTTGCATGGTCAAGAAGAAGACTTGGTTGGGAAGAGGAGATAGGAAGACTCTCTTGATTAGATGGAAAACATCAAAAGCATAAGCGATGAGTTGATAAGTTATAAGTTTGTTAATGAGAGAATTGTTGTAGCTCAAGAAAAGTAGTTAGAAGTAAATGCAATTATCCTGCAGAGCTTGTCAAACTTGCAAAGGTAGAAAAAACGGGAGCCTAATTTCGGCTATTTAGGTAGGAACAAGTCCAAAACTATTCCATTAGAGGCCCAAAAGTAAAAATATGACATCGATAGGGCAGGAAGTAGCAATTCAAGGAAAATACATAAACAATTAAATGAGGACATGGTGAAAGGAGATACCCCACTCAGTACTTTAGAAAGAGAATTAAGAAGCTCTGACTAGTCATCAGATACTATAGCTAAGATACACCATCATAAAAAAAAATGAAAGAGAAAGATTGGTTACCAGAAAAATTTAAGAAGGAAAAGCCTCCTACATTTGATGGGGAGGTGAGGAAGGTGGAGAAAGTAGAATCTTCGCTATTAGGGATGAAGAAGTACTTCAGGGTGCATGATTACTTTGAGAACATGAAGGATATAGTACATATCTTTAGTTTGAAATAAAATGTGATATATGGTGGGAATACTTGAAGAATTTTAAGGGCATTAAGGAGAAAGAACTTTCATGGAGAAGGTGATATGAAAATAGAGGAAAGCTCCTCCTACCAAAAACCGACTGTCCTCTAACACTTTGCAAGTTAACAAAATGTGTCTTTAAAGGTGAATAAGTTTCACAACCTCTTCAAGATAGTGAGTTAAGTTTCCACTTGAACTTAAAAGAGAAAAAAAATCACGTGCATCTCAAAATGATAAAAATGAAGAGAAGAAACGAGCATTTGATAACGAAGTTCACCCCTCCTAGGCTACATCTTCGGGCCTGCTCCAACATCTAAACCATTTATTGATTTCAGCAGCAAATGAGTACATACAACTTGTTGACAATATAGTGGCTTGTTCCTCCTACAAAGAAACATTCTCCTACAAATAATTCTCACTCAGAAAGATGACTCCCTATAGAAAATCATAAAAATATCAACATAAAAAGGATTTACACCCAGTAGATCCTTGTACTCCACTTGAAATCAAAATCATAAACATACAACTCCTTCACAATGAAGGGTTAAATAGGGCTTCTCTCCTTAACACATTGAGAAAAGACTGAAAAGAGTTGGTCTACTGAAGTAACAACTACTACATATGAAACTAGAAGGTTGGAGAACCTCTAAATATGCCTCCAAACTTCTTCAAAAGTGTCTTTGCCTCTAACACTAAAATACTTGATTTTGCAAAAATTCCATCATAAAGTGCTCAAATCATAAAATTGAGGTTGTCATTGAGTCCATGACACTAAAAAAACCCCATATAAGCTCTTCTTGAGCTCAAAAAAGTAAAAAATTGAGCAAGATATGCTTCTCCAAGCCAAACTATATTATTTGTCCTGCAATTTAACCAAACCTACAAACTGCGTGACGATTTCGCCCTTTACACAGTCCGTAGAGTGATAATTTTGCATGGGACAGATGAGATTCCCACTATAAAAAGTTCAATTTGTTTCCTTGTTAAATTTTCCAATAACCCCTATGCGTTGAATCAGGGTGAAGTGGCGCCCATAGGGCTGGGGCTAACTGCCCGCCCCTGCCAGCCAAGCCCTCTGTTTCTATCGGCATGGTCTTATGTTTTCCATAGGGATGGGGGCCGAGGCCAACTTCCTGCCCCACCAAATCCATTCCAATCGTGGTCACATGGATGATAATGAGACCAGGGGGCGGGGATTATGTGCCCGCACCCTTTGCCTGTGGTCGCGTGGGTAGCAACGTGGTCGAGGGCCAGAGCCTAACCGCCCTGTCCCTCCTGCTAACTCTCCACCAATGGTTACATGGGCTCCCGTATGCCTAGGGTGGGGAGATCCAACTCCACCCAGCACCACTTCGCGACGCTGATGGTTCTGTGGGCCAGTCATGACCATGGGTCAAGGCTTACAACCCCTCTCTCTCCACCAAGCTCCCTTGCATGGTCGTGCGGGTGTTGATGGGACCGAGGGCTAGGGACAAGTGCCTAACTCCACTCCTCCCACCTGCATTGTGGGTTGTATGGTGGTAACTTGACCTGGGGTTCGGGACTAGCCGCCCCCCTCCTCCCAATCGTCAAACAATATGACATTAAATAAAAACGACCATCTATATGGGTTAAGAACTAACCGTATGGAAATGATGATGGAGTGCAAATTTGTTACACTGCAAGTCGAGGGGTCAAATCCTGTTGAGGCCTTTAGGCCTATATACAAATTTTGACCAATCATGGGGTACCACGTGGCGTCCTCTCATTGGGCCATGTGGTAGCCTCTAATTGGGCCACCTTAAATTTAACAACCAACCAAATTGCATCACCTGCACAAGTACAAAGATGCCACATGTGTAGACTTGATTGGTCCTCTTCCTACCGTACCCTTCACATTCAGCTGATGATGTCAGCTATACGAAATGCCCAAATAGTAGCCTAGTTAACCCTGTTGTTGACTTTTTAGTTGTTGGTAAAAAGCTTCAGAACTTCATAACTTCTTCATACGACGTCGGATTAAGGTGATTCAAGCGTCGTTGGAATCAAGACGATGAACATTATGACTTGACACTAGTTTCAAGATATTCCAAGCACTTTCATTTTTTGAGCCTATTTTTTATCTCTAGATCATACCTCCCCACCAGGAACTCTTGGAACTCCAAAATTCTATCTTGAATTAGTAAATAAGTGAGGAAAATTTTCATTAACTTTCTTGATTTCAATCCTTCTTGTAATTTTTAAATTGGTTCCTTTGAGCTCCAATCAAGGCACTCCACCTTGTTGCTATGTGAACTCCTTATCTTCTTGTCAAGAATTGTGGCTTGCTGCAATTCTTTTAAACGTGTAGGAACAAAAACTTCGATGGATGGAATCTAAACATTCTCTCCAAAACCATATTTATTTGGTTCAAACAAACTTCACCTTGAAGTCCCTCTTTTCTTAAAACAAATTTGATTTTCCACCTAGAAATCATGAACAACTCAATGCTTGCCATGCATCGATTCATATTTTTGTTTACTGCCCTCAAGTTTCACTTATACCCTTAGATGCACTCACTACATTTGTTCAATGACATGCTTAAATTTGTCCACATAATCATGCTCATCTTCTTCACAATATTTACCAAAGATCAAATTCACAAACAAGATTCACATCAAAATACTTGTATAAGTGAGTGCTTGACACAACTGTAGACATACTGGATGAAATACAAATGCTCATCCGAAAAGTCCCATTCAAGTTGACTTATCATCAAGCAAAGATAACATAACACGCCAAAGAAAACACACTTATTGCAAATAAGTGATTGAACATGAATTCACTTTTCAAAGCACCCAAATGGGAATATACAATAAGTAATTACAATTTTACAAAGCAAGCTAATTGTACAAAATAGTCTACCCATTCTTTGCTTATCCAGGCTTATGGGTTCTCTTTCTGCACCCGTTTTGCTTCAAAGGCTGCTTCAAGAAATACATCAGTTTCCATTTTTCCACCTGTCACTTTCCTTGCAAGGGATTGCATGATCTATTTGTCCTTCTTGGGACGAAGTTCCGGATGGAGTTTCCAACACTTTCAATTCCGTGCCCATTCATGCTACAATGGTTACAAAAATTCTTTCACTTACCCTTCAACAAGGAAGTCTTCATAACAAGGAGAGATTCCTCATATCTTGTCCCAAGGATTTGATCCATTCTTTTGACCATCACCTTACGTTGCTCACAATCAGCCACACAATGGTTAGCTGCATCAAAAAATGTGCGAGGAAACTTTTCCCATAAATAATCAAGATCACCAACATTTCTAAAATCCCCATGACACTTATACCTATCCTTTGGGTTGTGACTTTGATGAGAAGAACTGGAGTTTGCATATCTCTTGGAACATTCATCTTTCTTTGAAGACAATTTTCCATCATCACTATCTTCATGGTATGAGATATCATCACTTGATGATTTCTTTGCTTAGAACTCTCCAATTTACCCATGAACATAACCCAATCCTTCATATCGTGGTCGTTCTTTCACCTCGATGGGATTAGTTATGCCTTGACCATCTAATTTGAGGCCTCTTCATTCATAATCCTTCTGAGTTAAAAGCTTCATACCAATACCTTTGGTATGCTTTTCAAAGGCTGCAAAAGATGTATGATCAACATTAGTTGAGGGAGTAGAACTAGAAATGCTAATTCCATCCTTTGGCCTATCACCCTTATTTTCTGTTTCAGATGTTGATGAAGAAGTGAATGATGGCTCAAGCCAACCACTTTTACCAATGAGCACATAGGGAGAATCCTTCAGATGCTGACAAAACTCACAAGCATCATGTTCATCATAGGCTCCATATCCTGTGTACGAACCATGCCTACAAATTGGCTTCATCTTAAAGGGATTATTTTCTACTTCAGAGATGGAACTCTCACCAATTTTTTACTCCACTACATGCTGCAATTGTAGGCACATTTTCCTTTTCTCCTCCTCTGCAATTTCATGCAATCTTCTCAGCTCAACATTCTCCATTTGAAGAGATAGATCAATCTCCTCCAACTCTTGAAGTCTTTCATGCTTCAGTTTATTTCCCATACTTGCAACTTGGTAAGAACTTGCTTTGATACCACCTGATCTAAAAATGAAGGAAAACTCCTCCTATAAAAAACCTACCGTCCTCTGACACTTTACAAGTTAATAAAATGGATCTTTAATGGTAAATAAGTTTCACAACCTCTTCAAGATACCGAGTTAAGTTTCCACATGAACTTAAAAGAGAAACAAATTCACATGCATCTCAAAACGATAAACATGAAGAGAAGAAACTAGGATTTGATAATGAAGTTCATCCTTCCTGGGCTACACCTCCAGGCCTACTCCAACAATTAGATCATATATTGATTTCAATAGCAAATGAGTACATACAACTTGTTGACAGTAGAGTGGCTTGTTCCTCCTACAAAGAAACATTCTCCTACAAAAAAATTATCACTTAGAAAGATGACTCCCTAAAGAAAGTCATAAGAATGTCAACATAAAAATAATTCACACCCCATAGATCCTTGTACTCCACCTGAAATCAAAAGCATGAACATACAACTCCTTCACAACGAAGGGCTAAAAAGGGATTCTCTCCTTAACACATTGAGAAAAGACTGAAAAGAATTTCTCTACTGAAGTAACAACCACTACAGATGAAATTGGAAAGCTGTAAAACCTCTAACTAGACTCTCCCCATGCTCAAATATGCCTCCAAACTTCTTCAAAACTATCTCTACCTCTAACAATAGAAGAATTGATTCTATAAAAATTCCAACATAAAATGCTCAAATCAGAAAATTGAGGCTGTCATCGAGTCCAGGACACTCAAAAACCCCCATCTAGGCTCTTTTTGAGCTCAAAAAGGCTAAAAATTGAGCAACATATGCTTTTCCAAGCCAAACCCTACAATTTGTCTTGCAATTTGAGCAAACCTATAAACTACATGACGATTTCACCCTTTACACAATCCTCCGAGAGACAATTTCCCCTGGGACTGACAAGATTCCCACCACAAAAAGTGCAATTTTTTGCCTCATTAAATTTGCCAATAACCCCTATGCGTCGGATCAAGGTCATGTGGCACCCATAGGGCTAAGGACCGAGACTAACCGCCCACCCCCACCAGTCAAGCCCTTTGTTGCTATCGACATGTCCTTATGCTGTCCATAAGGTTGGGGGTCAGGGCCCACTTCTCGCCCCCGCCATCTCTGCTCCAACTGTGGTCACGTGGATGATAATGAGACTAGGGGTCGAGGCTTATCCACCTACGCCCTTTGCATATGGTCGCATGGGTAGAAACATGGCCAGGGGCCAGGGCCTAACCACCTTGCCCCTCTCGCTAACTCTCCACCTATGGTTACATGGGATCCCATATACCCAGGGCCCAGAGCTCCAACGTCGCCCAAGTCCCCTTCGCGGTGCCAATGGTCCTGTGGACCGATCGTGAACGTGGTCCAGGGCTTACAACCCCGTCCTCTCCGCCAAGCGGCCCCACGGTTGATGGGACTAGGGACTAGGCCCAAGTGCCCAACCCCACTCCTCCTACATACACCATGGGTTGTATGGTGGTAACATGCCCTGGGGGCCGAGGCTAGCCGCCTAACCCCTCCTCCCAATCATCAAACAATATGACATTAAATATAAACAACCATATATATGGGTTAAGGACGTGATGGTGGAGCATGAAGTTGTTACACTGCAGGTTGAGGGGTCGAACCCTATCGAGGCCTTTATGCATGTATAAAAATTTTGAACAATCACGGGGAACCACATGGCGTCCTCTCATTAAGCCATGTGGGGGCCTTTAATTGGTCCACCTCAAATTCAACAAACAACCAAACTGCGCCACCTGCACCTGTACGAAGATGCCACATGTCAAGACATGATTGGTCTTTTTCCAATCTTACCCTGCACAGTCAGTTGATGATGTCAGTTGTACAGATTGCCTAGTCAACAACCCAATCAACCCTACTATTGACTTTTTAGTTATTGATCAAAAATTCAAAACATCATAAATTCTTCATACGATGTCGGATTAAGGTAATTCAAGCATCATTGGAATTAGGAAGAAGAACATTACGAATTGACCCCAGTTTCAGGATATTCTGAGCACTTTCATTTTTGAGCCTATTTTTGATCTCCAGATAAGAAGGTTTGAGAAATACTTTGAGGAGAAGTACCTATATGAAAAATACTATGAAAATAAGGCCAAGGAATTATATGAGCACAAATTGGGGTAATTAACAGTTGAAGAGTACACAAGCAGATTCTTGGAGTTGTTGACACATCAAGGATGATAAGACAAAAATCCATAGCTATCTCAGTGGATTAGCACAAACTTATCGATATAAAAGAGAGTTTGATGAGACAAAAACCCTATAAGACATTATCCAAAAGATGAGGTACTGATATGAATAGTCCAAACACAAGATTAGAGTCTGAATAGATTGTAAGAAAAAAGATAGGGAAAACTTCAAAGGAAAAGGGCCAAAGTTCTCATGATATAAGGAAGGAGGGAAGAACAAATGGTTCATCACATATGTTAAGAATGAATATAATCGAAATCCCACAATGACCAACATAAATGAACCCCCAAAATCAACAAGAGAAGAGGCTAAAGGATCCAAGAAGGGGTATGTACAATGTTGGACTTGTGAAGAAAAATGTTTGCGAAGGAATTGTCCTCAAGAGCAGAGGACTGGAACGAGATTGTATAATGTACAAGAAGCAATAACAATGATCATCAACCAACTTATTTCAATTTTAACTGACCCATGTTTTAATTTTAGCTTTGTTAGCCTGAAGGCAGTGGAGAAATGTAAATTACCAAAGAAAGCTCATGAAGAATCATGGATGGTTCAAATAGCCATAGGAACAAAAAGGCGAGTGGCAGACATAGTGGAGTCATGCCCAGTGGAGATTGGGGGTATGATCGCCATCACGAAAGGCACTAAATTGATCACCATTGGGATCTTATGATGTTTTAATTGCCATGGACTATTTAATGGCACACAAAACCAAGATTGACTATTACAACAAGGTGTTAGAATGTCTTAGTGATGGTGGTGAGCATATAACGTTACAGGGGTTAAAGGGACCAATCTCACTCAGACAATAACTACACTCCAAGTGAAGCAATGCAATAGAAAGGGTTGTGCAATGTATGCAATCCATGTGACTAAGGAATTGGGAGGTCATTTGGATCCATTTGAAAGCCACCTAGTGTTAAAACAAATTAGTGACATATTTCCAAAAGAATTTCCTAGACTACCACCTAGAAGAGATATTGATTTCACCATTGAGTTAATTCTGGAACAATGCCAACAATGAAGGATCCATAATACATGAGTATGCATAAATTCATGGAGTTGAAGATACAACTGAAGGAGATGCTAGATATGTTGAATTTTTTCTGGTACTTTAGAATCAAGTCTATGTCTAATCATGATCGTAAACACACTAAATTCACACAAATCCAAGTGCTTTGCGCATTGGAAATGTAACAACAATGAACCAATTAAGTACACAAGAATTTAGATGACCCAAAACTTGTTTATATTACAAAATTAATACAACAAACATAGGGATCTCGCACCAAGGATCATGGCCTTTGCGAAGCCTTGATACAAGTAAACTAGGGCTTGAAGTCAACAATATTTGACTGTCAATATTCCCAAGAACAATGACAAAAATGACAACTTACTTGTTGAAGATAAAATTTATATAACAACCCTTCTAGCTCTCTTTAGTCACTGAACAAATGGCAGGTCCATTGCCACCTTTCTCACAGAGATATTGTGTTGGAAATACTGAGAGGGGGGGGAGGGGGGTGAATCAATATTTCCTTTTACAATTGTTATTTTACTAGTTATATCACTTAAAACAAAAACAAAAAATGAAAACAAAAATAAATATTTTTATTAAAAAATGGTGAGGACTCTAATCCTCTCTTACAATAATTAAATTTCCAATTTGTACAATCACACATATGATTCCTTCAGAGCTCTAACCCTAGATGAAGACTCCAATATTCAAAAAAACAAGCTCCAACATGTACTTCAAGGCTCCAACCTTGTGCTCCACCAAGCTCCAACTTTGTCTTCTTGAGGACTAAGATCCTCTCTATAATACAGGCTCCAACGTCATCTTTCCAAGGCTCCAAACCATAGTTTCAAGAAAATTTAGTGATTCGTCAAGATTTCCCCAAATATCTTCAACAAGCCCTAAACACCATCTTCACAAGGTCATCATGTATCCAAAAATGTCTTTAATATCATCTCCAAAGGGTCTTCAATATGTCCTCAATCACATTTCCGAAGGATCTTCAATGGCTTTAACAACGCTACACCAAAGATGTCCTTAATGGTTTGCACAACGAAATCTCTTCAAACTACTTCAATAAGTCAACAAAAAAAGGTCTTCAAATGATCTGCAATATACTGCCAAATGATCCCTCCAAGATGCTTCAAATACCTCTTTTACACACGTTTATTTAGAATATATCTCCAAGACTTCCCATTTGCTTCAAATGTTCTTATGTAGGTCTACATTACTAGGTTCTCTTTATGTCCTTCAACTAAGCTACGACACTACTCAACAAACTTTTCTAGGATGATCTTCTAAATTGTTCAAGGATGGTTCAAGGCACAAACTTCAAAAAGGCTACAAATGGAGTGCTTCCAAATCTCAATAAGACTAACTTAGTGTCTACTCAAAAATATGCTCAAGAGGTCAGCTCCAAGGTTGTCTACAAGCCTTTATGTCACAAGTCTAAGTGTTCTGAGGTTACCAAGCCACATATTCGAGGTGCTATTCCACAAAATTGAACCTGCCTTAGTCTATTGGTAGTAGATCTATGCTCCTTACAAGCCCTCAGTTCCAAGGGCGATGACTGTAATATTTCAAACAATAAGTGACAAGTTTGAGCTATGAGGCAAAAGATCTGAACTTTGGACCATTATAAACAAATCCGAGTTCTTTTGTTTCTCCACTAGATCCACAAAGAAGTATCAAAACATGTTTGAAAATGTCCTTCTAAAGTGCCACTATAGGTTCGAAAAGAGTGTGTCACCATACGTTTAAAATGGATTCTATCACAGGTCTGTGTAGAAAATTTGTGAATAATATGACACTTATTCACAGAGATTATCCTGATTATCCATTATTTGCAGAATCATGCATAATACATAACCTCCTCTACGTTGATCATCAATTTTGCGGAATTAAGAAACAATCACATGCGCACATTGAAGCATCAATCACACATATCAACACGACATATCACGGGGAAAGCATGTAGCTGAAAACCCCCAACTATCTGTATATTATATTGATTGAGAACATGTAACAATACATAGTACAATACTCCTCGCAAGTACTCAGTAC
>APFE031187502.1:11466-23637 GCA_000404065.3 Pinus taeda
TTCTCTTGATACAATGGTAGCTCTACAAACTACTCAGCTTCTTCAATAAACCTTCTCAGATCCTATAATCAACCTTATCCTTCATACCAAAATGTTGAAAAGGTGGAGAAAAACACAATGACACACACAAATAACATGTGTTACTTCTCAAATACTCTAGTAAACACAAACTTGATTTACATTACATCCCATGAGCTACGAGTTGTATCTCTTCTTGGTTATTCGTTATTACAATGGCCCAATGATGGGTACATAAACACCAAACTTATGGAATCATCAAAACTTTTACTAGACTTGACTTTTCTCTGGCTAACTACTTCATGCAAACTTATATTGAACTTGAATTCTAATTAGACTCACTTAGAATTAACACTTACAAAGGTATATTAGTAGACTAGGTTTGTTGGTCGTTCGAGTTTGTTGAGATATTTTCTCAACAATAATCTCCTAGTTTGGAATCTGTTGGAGCTCATAAGAACTATATATGTGGGATGTATTTTTGGTTTCAATTCTAACGTAAAAATAGTTTTCTGTTTATTCTTTGTGCTATGTCTGCTCCTCAAATTTCTATTATGGTATCAGAGCCCATATCGGCTTGACTTCATCAAGGGAGGGCCCAGAAAGATGGAAGAAATTTGAGGATTAAATTCTTATTCCGAATAGAGATTATATAGTGTGTGAAAATAATATGAGAGGGTGAGAACTGCAGCCAATGCTGAAGGAGTAGCAGTAATGATTTTCGGAAGCCTCACGATGCAGGAATTTCAATCATGTGCAAGATATTGATATTGAAAATAGAACTCACAACTTTAATGCTACTACAACAATTTCTTTTTTGTCATTAATTCTTCTAATTGGTTCCAGCATGGTTGTATGCAACCACTTTCTATCGGTTCATCATTAGTTCTTGCAATCGCTTTCTATCGAGAGTTCTCCAATTTTAATTTAGTTCATGTTGTGACTTTTATGGAATCGAGAATATTGATTTTCCTATTGTGTCTATTGTAGAGACAAGCATGTGCATGAGGTAAATTGCATACGTTGTATGAAGCTATGGTGTGATTTGTGTGTGGAGGTGCTGCATATGGCAGGCTTCGCTAAGTCCTAGTGTTAGAAAATTACATATTATAGAGCAATGGAACACAAAATATTGCATAGATATAAACACAGAAAACACATAAAACAACAGAGACATGGATATACGTGGTTCACCAAATTTGGGCTATGTCCATGGAGAAACAACCAGTCCTTCCTTTTATATTATCTAGCAAACTTTAAAGAGATACAACCTACAGCAGATCCGCTGTAACACCCTCTTCGCTCTCAATCTCCTCTCTCTTCCTCACTAAGAATACAGAGATACATAGACACAATACAATCCCCTCATATATAGTGAGGGGTTTCCTTCTAGGGAAAAAACCCTAAACTAAACATAACTTCCACTGTGAGATCATCCGCCTAATGAATGGCCCAGATTGACTAGAAATTACTAGACTTTTACAAGGAAATTTTACATCTATTTTTAGCTTCGGGAGTGTTGTCCCCGAACCCCCTCCGGGGGACCGCTGGCCCCTGGACCCCCTAGCTGGGGGAGATCACCCCCCCGCAACCCCCCACGTGGAGGGGTTTACAATCTACTTGGGGTATACATCTGGCTGAGACCTTTGAATACAAAAGATAGTCAGGTTCCACACCCAACACCTAAGAGAATTGTTGTGGATTCTATCATGCAGGGTGTTAATGAGGAATGTGTTTGTTTACGGTGTTACAACGAGCAAGAAGGCTCACACCATGTATGATGCTCTCAAGTCTCTGTGTTGAACAGCATTATTAACGTTGTTCATGCAGTAAGAATTGTTTGAAATTAACTTGCTCATCACATGTTGTTTGTGAAACTAGCATTGGAGAGGCTTGTGAGGTATCCAATGAAACTGTGATTGAGTTCGACCTATATTGAGCTTTCTACGTACCAGAAATGTTGATCCACACGAGCGAGAGGTTGTTGGGATTGTTGTTCAATTAACTTCTTCAAGAATTCACATTATCAAAGAGTTTGGTTGATTCCAATTGTTGGAAAACTCATGGGATGAGTCTGATGTATTCTGATAGCGAACTAGCGTTGAGAAGCTGTGTAACTCTTGACCATGGCTGAAAATCTATGAATTTGGAAAATCAAATTGGTCAGACTTGCTAAGGTCAACACAGATCCATGGGGGTGTAGTTCTTAAGTAATTTAGAAGCCCTTGTTGAGAGTTGCAAACCAATAGTGTTGTTGAGAGTGATGGGTTGGGCATTGTCTGTGTTGGAAACTGCAATCTCCTTAGCTTGGTTTGAACTACAGTTTTCATTTTGAGATTTTTCAGTTTCTTTGTTAAGTAGTTTTCATTACATTTGCAAAAGGTGCAAAATGAATTATCAATAAAGAAACATAGTGAAAATTTGTTGTTCTTGGCATTCTTTGATGCTGAGAGAACATATCACTAATTTGATTATGTGAGTTTATTATATGTTGATGGGTCTTGTTGTGCTTCGGGCTTCAAGAGCATCCGTGACAGGTTATTTTTGTGAGATCCTTATATGTTAGAAAGTTCAAATTTCATAACTGATTGTTTAATACACTCAATACCCATACAACATACTCATATAACTATCGAAATTGTAGTTTAGTGCACTTTGATAGATGGAAGTTAGCCCATAGAATGGTTCAGTATCAGGATTGTCTTTCAATAGGCCAAGATGTGTCAATTATGTGAGTTCAACAATAATGGTGGGAGACCGTTGTACCTTAAATGAGTCATGTGGGAAGTTTCAAGATTGTGGTGGAGAAAGATCTGTTGGATTTTAGAGTAGGTAGAAGTGCAAGTGAAGACCATATCAGACATATGTGACTTATATCTAAACTATATTTTGTAATTCTTGTATTAATCTTGGTACCATAAATTATGTATTAAGAGAGAGACTTAGAATTCATGCTTACAATAGTATACTAGTAGATTAGGTCTCTTGGCTGTTAGAGTTTGTTAAAAAAATTTCTCAAGAGTAATCTCTCCTAATTTAATATTTGTTAAAAGATTTTCTCAACAATAATATGGTAATTTGAGATCTATTAAATCTCATAAACAATGTTTTAGTTTTGAATTATAATATACCAATAAATTTGTATGTAATCTTTGAGCTTTGTCTACTCAAATTTATGTTAGTCTCGAGTTGCATAAGAGAGTAATTACTATTTCTAATATGGAGTTGTATTAAGTACGCATTATATTGTTTTTGTTTATATTAGTATGTAATAATCATACTTATATGTTGATTATTCGAAATCTGAGAACTCAAAAATATAAACCATGTGAAACGAATATGGAATGATCGAATTTGTACCATTAATAATGTATTTATTTTTAATGAGCACAATCACATCCCCCAGAATCGGACACACACAACACACGGCCGCATAAGATCTAGATCCACGAGCATCGGCAGTCCATATAACCATAGGATGGAGGAATGTTCCAAGCCTAGAGTACACCCCCCGTCAACCTGACCCGTGAAGATAGAATAAAGTGGTTCAAAGTTTCGAAGTCCACTGGGAATCTATGTCGAGTCAATCTCCGGCAAAGTCAAAGCCCTCTTCAAGCTCCGCAAGCTTCACTTGTACATAACGTGGATATCAGAGCTCGAATCCTGTGGCTACCGGGAGCAGTTATCCACGGAGAGTGTCTTCAAGTGGAACCCGTCGTGCTGCCTGCTCGTGATCGCCCACGATGGACTCGAAGGCGGGAAAAGAAATTCTGCGCCATTTTTGAAACCAAGGGTTTCGTGTCATGGCGGTCGCGCTCGATTTTCGCCACCTCTTCGAGAAAACTCCAGCGGAGGGATGGCTGAGAAAGATTTTGAGCGGCAAATTGTAATATCGATCCCGCGGAAGTCCCATTCCCCAGAATCTGTCCAACCTCCTCCGTCTCGCCGCTCTTTACAAGTAGGGAGGTGTTTACATCCACGCAGACGTGATAATTGTCCGAAACTTTTTTTGCCTAGATAATTCTCCGATACTTTTCTGGCCTAGAAAACGCCACTGGAACCCAGAACACAGATCTAGAAACCGGTCAATGGAATCCGCTGAATAATATAGTTTTGGCATTCGATAAACGATGTCCTTTACTGTCAAAATTGACAGAGTTTGCCGTCACGTTGGACGGCAACAGATGGGGTCACAACGGTTCTTACCCCGTCACTCGTGTTGTCACCGGTCTCTCCAAGAGGACACACAATCCCAATGGCATTTTATCCGGTGGATTGGTGTCACAATTCCAGTTATTTTATCCGTCCCAGTGATGAGGGACATGTGAAGTGGAGAAATACCATGCTTATTCAGTTGGAGAAGGAAGGTTATGCTATTCATTTGTGGAACAAGCAGAGCAGAGGGCTAGGGAGCATTATGCATAATATCTTCAGTGATACCTGTATTTTTTGCCTTTTTGCATACTCAGACACCTGAATGAAGTGCTCTTCTGAATGAAGTGCTCTTTTCTTCTTCTTGCGTGTACAATTATTTACGTCTCTGATTCTTTACTGTACATGCATTCATATTGCTTTCTGTCAATAATTGGATTTCATTTCTGAGCACAATCATTTTGCTTTCTGACAATAACAGAATGCATTTATCTTTTGGAGTCTAGGGATTCAATGCAACGATGCCGTAGTATACTTGTTCTAGGCGATTTCAAAATACGGCTCTATAGGAGCGGGTATTCTTATGTAAGTGACAGCATAAGTTACCAAAATTCGAATTCGATTTGATGCACGAATAATGGGTCAATATAAAATTTAATACACAGAATACACAGAAATGATGGGAGAATATACATTTTAAAATGATTAATGTATTATTATATATATTTATTTTTATCTGTTTTTAAATTTAAAGAAATTTAATTGAATTATGATTTTTATGAAGATTTTTGGCGAAAATTACATGAGAGATTTCGGAAAAAATCACATGAAAATTTTTATGAATTATATTTAAAATTTCAAATAAAATTTATTAAATCTTTTTTATAAGAATGCTTTTTTTATTTTTCTAATATAAGGATCTGAAAAATAATGAACTGACAAAATGCATCATTAGAAATGCAGAGTAGAAAAATATGTAAGTAAAATATAATAATATAAATAAACAATGAAGCTAAAAAAAATTTGAGAAACTACATATAAAGGGTAGGTTTGAAGTGATCTCGATCTCCACACACAGCTAAATTTATGTCTCAATCAAAATTCCTATTGGATCCAAATTTATATAGGAATAAGTGTGTATGCAGATTATACTTTGTGTACCTTACAAAAAATGAACTCTTTTAATTTAATTCCACACTAGGCATGTTTTACAGTGGACCTAACAGCTATGGTAATTGCTATCATTAAAAAATAAAAAAATGAAAATATGGGTTTTACAGTTTTTGTCTTTTTTAAATATAAAGCTTATCTTTCTGTATAATATTTTAATAAAAAAAAAAAATTAACAAAAAATTACCATTATTTAATTGCAAATTTCTAATATAAAATTTTCTATAATCTTTTAATATAAAACTGCTGCTTTTCATTTTTATTTTCTAATAAAAATATTATTATTATTTCTAATATAAATTTCTAAAATCTTTTTAATATAAAACCTACTGGATCCTCATTCTTATTTCCAAAAAAACACTTTATTATTAACACAATTTTTTGATATAAAATTTAATAATCGTTTAATATTATTGTTATTTTTTTTAATATTTACTAATTTCAGTTTTTTACTATAAAATTTACCTAAGATATCTTATTGAGCTCCGATGGTTGTTTACCTGGCTCCCCATAGCATATTGATGGTTGTTTACCTGGTTCAGTATACCACATTGATGGTTGCTTACCCGGTTCAGTATACCACTTTCACTTGAATGAATCGCCTTTAGGGTATAACTATTTACCCTTATCTGATCACGTGCCTCAGTCGTCCTGGAACCGGCACATTGTTTTCCATTCATTTTAATATCAACTTATCACCCATCAAACAAATGCGTATCGTATAGCATCAAACGTAGTTTTCCACGAATCGAATGGTACCCGCGAATTCCCGAATTTTCTGACCCAATACGGCGTGGCTTAAGTCGATGGCAGATTACTGGAATATTCCAGGATTCGATAGATATGGGGCCTGTCATCCCGGGATATTTTGGAAATCTGCCATCCATTTAAGGATAGCCCCAATACGGTTAAACTTGGTAACTATGAGTGACAGTAGCAATGTAGTGTACATAAAATTGCAAGTTTCATTTTATGTTTTATCTCGGTCGTCTCCTCTGACAATTTTATGTTTTATCTTGGTCCTCTCCTCTGCTCTTTTTGATGTATCTCTGTCTGTGCTGACATTTAGTTGGCAGTTTTGATGTTCTATTTCCTTGGCGAGTCCTAGAACTATGGTGTAGATCTTCAGTTTTAGAGAATTATGTAACTTCCTCTTTTAATTACTGAAAGCAGTTTCTTTTTTTCCGATTAAAAAAGTCCATTTTATGATTTACAGGTAGCAGCGAAGCATAGAATACGGTGTACAAGTGTAGCAATAGCAGCGGAAAACCATTAAGATTGTCACCTTGATGAAATGAAATCTCAAAGAATTTTATACTGAAAATTCGGGTTTGTGTTTCTTTCCGCATATTATGTCAAAACAGTAGAATGGAGAAAACTTGAGTGATGACACAGAAATTTTGGTGTTCTTAATTGCGTGTTGTAAGCCTAATGTGCGGGTCGAGGAATTACCTACTTTCTTCGTTTGAGTGAAATTGAAACTTCGTGGTTTCTTTTAAATAAGATATAATCACTTAAATATATTTCCTTTTAATTTTAAATGTTATCAGGTTTAAAAAGATGGAAGGTTATTATATCATTGGTAATCAATAAGGTTCAGAAGTAATAATTTTTTAGAAATGAAATTTCTGATTAATTAGTCAAAAATTTCTGTTATGTGATTTTACTATAAAAAAAAAATTATGCTTAATTCTTATCACAAAATCCTAAATACAAAATGATTCCTTTTATCGTTTAAAATAAATACAATTAACATATATAAAAGTAAATGTTCAAATACTATTCATTATTCTATAAGAATAATAATAATAAAATATTATTTTAATTATTTTATATAAATAAAACATTTACAAATGTTATGTTTATTTATTAATATAAAGTGACTTATAACATAGGTATAAATCAATAATATTACTAAAAATATTATTGTTTTATTATTATTATTTATATAATATTTTAAAAATATTTTACGCTTAATATAATTATTTTTGTTTTGTAAAAGAAAAAATAAATTTTATAAATTTTTTGATATTTATTTTATAAAAATTATAATTTTAATTGGTAGTAAATAACATTTATCAACATCTTATTTTCTATTAATTATACAAATATAAATTAATAATATTTTTATTTTAATTAGTTAAAAGTATATATTATTTTTGCTAGTTTATCCGGGTATTGAGATGATTTAATATATATCTTGTAATTTTAGTAGCCAAAATTTATAAAATACATTTATAATTTTTTATTTATTTTTTTATAAATAGTTAATTATACAATGATTCAAAATTTAATTTTTATTTAAATATTATAAATAGTTAAAAGTATATATTAGTTTATGTGGGTTATGAGATGATTCAATAATTATCCTATGATTTTAGTAATGAAAACTTAGAAGCTTTTAACCAGTCAAAATCACATAAAATGTACCCATCTAAAATTACACTAACCCTTACAATAAATAAATTTTTAAGCACGAAATTTCAAACCAATAACTCTCACAATAAGGAAATGCCTTAATAAAACACTCCATCTCCATCTACCTAGAGTCTGCATCCCTAAATTATAAATAAATAATTTATTACTTAAATATATCATTTTTATTTAAATATATTTATTTAACTTTTTTCATCTAATTAAAACTCTCATCTCATCCGCTAAAGAACTGAAATCCGCACCTCATAAAGCTTTTAAGATACCCTTAATATTAAGTAATCTTAAAAGTTATTTTATTGCCTCACAAATTTGTAGGTGCATTGTTTCTCTTACAAAGCCTCTTCACCATTTACAAAGAGTTATAATTTTTTTTTTTCATTTCCTCTTGGGCATCCTTCAAATTTAGTGATCCACACCTAAGGTTTCAGATATATTTAAAAGCGCAATTGTGGAAATCCCTTGTTTTATTTATTAATAAACGTAAACGAATAGTTCACGTTTTATCATTTTACTATAAGGCTATTGACGATATGAATGCATCAAAAACCAATTTCTATGTATATAATCATCCACTCATATATAATTCTTTATTTCATTAATATTATTTTCATTATTTTGTTCGAACCATTTATAACAAATTACACATAAAATGGAAGTATAAATAGAGTAATATAGATTTATTAAAACATAATACTAACTATCTCAATTTTCAATCTAGTAGATTTATTTAATGCTTTTATATCTAGAATACTAGAGGATTTAAACGTGTAAACATACAGGTAAGCATAAATTTCAATGAAGTTTATTTACAATGGAAAGTTTGAAAAAAAGAATAAAAATTAAAATAATTTAAAAAGAAATATAATTTTTTTGCAAAATTTTAATTTAGAAATATATTATATGATTTTAAAATATTATAATAAAATAAATTTTGTAATTTATTATAAAGAATATTTTTTATTTAAATTTTAAAGTATTAGATAGATATTTTTATTATTATCATTATCATGACATAAAAGGTTTTAACAGATTGTTCAATTCTCCAATAGGGGTGTTATTAATAAGGTTTATAATGACAACTAATACTTGATTATCATGTGGAGGGTACGAGTGAAGGGTGGGTTAGTGTTTGTTGAAATGAGTTCTACACCTTACAACTATCATCTCCTTATTATCGCAGGGTGCATACCTTCTTCACAAGTGATGGGATTACCTAACCCAATCCCATCATGATAAATGCCCGGTGAAGGTAGTGTTAGGGGAGAGGTACAACATTTTGTTAGAAATTGTGATGGATTGGCTTTTAATGGGTGGATTGGTTACTGTAGGGGATGACCCTAAAAGGTATCCTTGTAAGCTCATTGATGATCGCATGAACTATGGGAGGAATGTAGCTTCCAAACAATGTGCCAGACATCACACTTGTCCATGCCCGCACCTCACTCACATAGGTAATTGTTATCTAACATTCGGTCATATGTCATCGTCCCTCCATTATAAGTGCATGGGCATTCAATCAGGGTGGCGACTTTATAATGATACTTGTATGAATTATGGGAGGAATGTAGCTTCCAAACAATGTGCCAGACATCACACTTGTCCATGCCCGCACCTCACTCACAGAGGTAATTGTTGTCTAATGTTGGGTCATATCCCATCGTCCCTCCATTATAAGTGCATGGGCATTCAATCAGGGTGGCGAATTTATAATGATACTTGTGTTGGTGAAGGAAATTCCTTACTCCTCTCTGCTCTTAGTTTCCACATCAGGTATACTTTAATTCTTTCGTTGGCCGCTTTCATTACATTCATCAGTTTCTAGTTGGCTTCATTTCAATTTCCGCAATGACAACTAATTGACTTGGTCCTTGTAGTTTTGGGAGAACAAAAGAGGGTCAATGTTTTTTGTAATATTCCTTCATTGCACAAGAACTATTCCTTCTTTTTGCTAGTGGAAATTCTTCCTACCTCAACACTCCAAGCTCTGATTCGGTGAGGATTTCTTTCAATTTCCTAGTTCTAGTTTGCGGGGTCTCATATGCATGTACTTTTTCCCTTTGGTTTAGAGGTGCTAATTTAGTTGCCAATTTTCTCGTACAAGAATTTCCTCGAGTTTCCTGCTTTTGGATTGTTAAGATTGATATCCAATTTTTTTTTTCATTTTGTTTTAAAAGTGTTAATTTGGTTGCTAATTTCCTTCATGGCTAAAACTCTTCACTCTTTCCTTTGTTTTGTATCTTCCTAGTTAGGGTTCAATTTCTATATTGATGATGTGTTAATATATGAGAGACATCCTTTTTCATTCACTCTTTAGAAGTATAATTTTCATTTTGAAATTATAGTACCCTTACACTTCTAGTGGCATTCCTATGACTCCATTCCTTAGGTTTCACTCCCTTTTCCAAGGAACACAGTTAAAAAGGGTTGGGTCAGTCTTAGTTGTTCTACATAACCTTTCATAATTTATAGATTTGATGATGAAATTCTCTAGGTTGAATCAAATTCTACAATTGTGATAGGCCATTTTCCTTTTGGTTTGTATGGGTTTAGTGTTTATTTTTTGTGTTTTTATACTTGTTTCCATTGGTTTTTATGGCTCCTTGACATAGAATGTTGAGTCATAGAGGTGGTGCGAGTGGTTCATCTTCCCACTGATGTGGGTTGATTGGATGGGAATTTGTGGCTAATTATTTTGATTTGGTCCCTCCTGAAGTTAGAAACGAAATTCTCCTCCTTGAGTAGGAGTTTGGTTATTGGGCGTATTTCTTAGATTCCATGATAGGAGGAGCCTACTTCAAATGGATTCCTGGCCTAAGGAGATTCAAAAAGCACGAGCTCTATTTCCTTCACTCCCTTGTCGTGAATAGATAAGTAGGTAGATAACTACAAATGATTTATAGGACAGGACGATATCAAGCAAATTCTTCAAGATACACTATAGTTTGGATGACATTGTTTCCCATTTGGCAAGTGTAAATAAATATGTCGTTTTCGACTCTGATACTGAGTTAGGGGAGCTCAATGAATCTCATACTATTAACAATGCTCCCTTACATATTGCATATCCTCATTTTGTTACTTCTCCCTAGGGGAATTCCTCTCTCGTCTCTCCTATTATCATATCATATTGAAGTTTTTTCCATCTTTTTGGCACTTTCTTTTCTCAAATCGAAGTGGAAGTGAATTTGCAGTGGTGATTTTTGCTCCCCCGGGCAACATAATGGTCAACACTTTCATTTTTGGTGTCTTGAAGAATGAACTCTATTTTTCTCTTTGCGATTATGTCTCTACTCTTGTTATCCTTCTCACTATTTTTCCAACTATACTGGTGGTGGCCTTGAATTAATAAGTCTAGTATAGTTTGGCTCCTTTTTCTTCGGTGTATTTGTGGAGTTTTATTTCCAAATTAAGTTCTTGCACTAGTGGGCTATTGGGTACACTTGGTTGAGGCTCTCGTCTATCGAGATTGTCTTTCCGAAATGTTGAAAACCTACTTTTCTCAATACAATACTTCTTTATATTAATACAAATCATCAGCGAAAGCTTACCAAAAAAACACATTATTTAATTAATAGTAATATCTTTTCTTTATTGTCATCATTATCATGATATAAAATTTTAACAAATTACTTAATTAATAAATGATTTGTTATTGAGTACAGAGAGATGTAAAATTATCAAGCTACATGAATATGTGAAATTAATTTTTATTTTGTTTAACCATAATAAAACATTGATATTAACAAAAATTTTCTATTTATATCCCTTGTAAGATTACATATAAATTCTATCCCAAATAAAAAAATAATTATAAAATATCTATAATATATACTAGAGTTTTGATTGTGTAATACCTACTGCATTTTTTAAGAAATTCACTCTCCAAAAAATTAACAAAATCATACAAAACTTACACTACGTACAAAAGTAAAAAATTGATACAAGCTCTGCTCACTAAGCCGTAGAGAATCAAAAATATCACACAAAACTTACAATATAGAATCTATTACAAAAAGTGCATTCAAATCCAACTTTATTATATTTCCATTTTGTTGTTCTTAACGAAAAGGAATCATATATGAAAATTTGAGAATATAGAATCTCTTACAAAAAGTGCATTCAAATCCGACTTTATTATATTTCCATTTTTTTCATCTTAACGAAAGGAAACCATATATGAAAATTTGGGAATATAGAATTTATTACAAAAAGTGCATTCAAACCCAACTTTATTATATTTCCATTTTTTTCATCCTAACGAAAGGAAATCATATATGAAAATTTGAGAAAGAATGAAAAGAGAGCCCTACTAAAATTGGTTTGGCATAACCTCTTGATTTTTAATTCAAGTGAGAGAGATTACGATTATATATAGTTCGTTAAATTTAAAATATA
>APFE031187502.1:24322-106111 GCA_000404065.3 Pinus taeda
TAGGGAAAAATATATATTTTATTTTGTATATTACACAAGTTATAAATTAGTAACCATCCATAAAATGCTAATTTATATTATTTAAATGCAAATATGCATATCCACCCTCTAGCCAATGTTACCAACACTTCCAACAAATAACACATGAAGCCAATACAAGCACGTTGCTTTAACGTCCTAAGTAAGTGCGTTACTAGAAACATTATAATTAGAATTTGCAGTAAAAAGGTGCAAAGACACGTTGATAGGTGTAGAAATATATTTTTTTTGGTTTAGATTTAAAAAATAAAAGTAAGAAATAAATTTTTTTCTAGGGAAGTGGAAATAAAAAACTTTCCAAGTTTTTTTTGGTGTTTTTTAAGGAAAAAAGATGCCATGTGTCACGCCCCTGACCTTATGGTAGTCTTCCAACCGTGCCAGCGGGGTACGGCACCACCCCACTTTTTCTTTTTAACAATACTCAAGTGTGAGGACTACGCCTAATTCACAACCGGAATTTAGTTTGTGTTTCTCAACTAAGTTAAAATGCATTAATCATTTATATTAATGACCACCCATATTTAATCATTATCAACAACAATATAAACAATAATTGCACGATATAAAGGGAGGGGCAACTCCCGAACAGTCTGCTCGATAATATATAAAATATCAGAATTTCAATATTACAATCGACTAGTGTGCTTGCAAGATCAAGCCAACACTTAGTCCTTTTTACAATACATGAGAACCTGCATCAATTACAAGTGAGCGGGTGCCACCAACCGGCCACCAAGACGCTCAATAGAACCTGCATGAATTCTGCATAAATACCGTGTCACATCCCACACCATCCACCACTAACCGAGATAACTGCGCCTCCACAAATGCGCATGAGCTATGCGCTCATGCTGTGCATTTCCCTTGTGCGTAGAAGAGATGCGAGCTCACCAAGTGTAAATGATCCTTGGTTGTTCGATTGTCAAATGCCAAGTCCGAACGTGGTATATATACAAGAGTTAATGTGTGGCTGGGTTGGGCGAAGCCCCACGGCCGACGCCCCAACCGCCATACACGAAACCCCCAAATCACATCTTTTAATAGTTGGCCTGCATATCGTCATACGCTCCCACTCATGGCGTATAAACTCCTGCACGCCATAACATAACACACATGTCATATAACGCTTGCACTGTTATATTGCACTTCGCACCGTTCCACATTATCCTTTGCGTTTCACTGTATGCTGTTCGTCATTCGTGCTGTCCGCCTGCGCCATCAGCTACCCGGCGTGCACGCTGCCCGTGCACGCCCGCCCATCGTGCGTGCCAACACTGTTTTCTGCCAACGCGTTTGCCTTGCCGACGGCGGGCGGGTCGCCACACCCTCACCCGTTCGTCTCACCCGACGGGCGGGCAACGTTCACCCGCGCCCGTTCAACCTTGCCCGTGCACTGTCGTTACCTCCGCCCGACCACCCGTTCCACCGTGCGCGCTCGCCTACATGCATTCGCCCGGTCTCCAGCTCATCGTGCGTGTCACTGTTTACCTTCGCCCGATTATGTGCCTCACTGTGTGCGGCGCATACGCGCGCCCGCCTGGTCGCCAACCCACCGTGCGCGCCCGCCCGGGTCGCCCAACGCATGCCCGGGGCGCCTGAACTCGTCGTGCGCCCGTCGCGTTGTTGTTGACTTCCCTAGGGCGGTACACCATGCCATGCTGCATCATTGGCTCAAATGAGTGACACTTTCCACAACTAGGGATATTTAAGAGGTGGAAGGGTGGTTATATCAACCATGGTTTGGAATGGTCAAACATTGTCAACCATAGTCGATCACAATCATCCATATTAAACAGTCAATAATGGTTAAACATGGTTAACCATAGCCAACTATTATGTGTCATTCTCAAGTGCAATCAATGATTCTAAAAGATGATGAATGACATAAATAAACATAATCAAATATGACTAACTATAATAATTATTACTTTTAGCAATCACAATTTTTATACTAAAAATAGTTTATTACTATTATTATTGTTTTCACAATAGTTTCCACAATTTTAATCTAATTTTCAATAATTATTAGGTGGATGGTATGAATTTAGTCTCTATGGAATATTATAGAGTATACTTAGTAGCACTCACAAATCAAAGGTTGAAATTTATCTTAAAAATAGCTATGTTCTTTCTACCATTTTTGTTAAATTGTTTAAGTAAAAAGAAAAATGTCATCCAAATAATAAAGAGATGAGATTCTCCATAAAAAAATTCATCATGTTATATGAGAATGTCATATCAAAATGAGTTATGAGTTTTTTAGCACAAAGTATTAGCAAACTATAATATTAATCCATGGTACTATAACAAAATCTATTTATAGCGATAGATAGATTAAAAATCTCTATAGTTAAAAATTATATATATATATATATATAGACTTATTTTACTTTGTTATAATAAATAATAACAATTTAAAATAAATTATGATTGATTTAATTTAGATAATTTTTCAAAATTAAAATTTTAATGAGGTAAGATATATCCTAAGCATTTAATTTATCTATTTGTGTTAATTAATAGTATTATGAACTAATATCTAATTAATAATGTTATATTAAAAGCTAATACAGCTTTATGAATAGGAAAAATGGGTACATGTAGACAACATAATTACTTCAAAACTTAAAATGTAAATAGTATTTATACACTTCACTTTTAAAAAACAACATTGGCTATAAATAAGGATTTATTGTGTCCACAATTTTCCATATCTTAAGTGTATTGGATTTTTATGCGGTAAGGCGTTTCCCAAAAAAACTCCCATATGTGCCACGGTGTACGTACTTGTACCATTACCATTCATCTAATATATTAGATGATTAAAAGAAATCCGCCATTGGATCATTAAAGTCTGTGGAAAACGTTGCGTTGGAAGTTCGTTATTCGTTATATTAAACGCTGGCTGGAAGTTCGTTACAGGCTGTGGAAAACACTGCGTTCGAAGTTTTTTATTCATTATAGTAAACATTGGCTCGATGTTCATTATAGTAACAACCCATGCCTCTCAAAGATGAATATATTTCAGTGACACTTACTGCTAGACACGAGAATTTTTATTTCGTTATTACACTGAGCAAGAAGAAGAATTGAATTTGGTGCTGAGTGTTAGCGCAAGTTAACTGTCAAGCTTGTTATTGGGGTTCGAGCCAAGCTGAGGACCAAACATGAGCGTTAACATCTTTCGGAAATTGCAAAAGTTAGAGATGCTGGATTGTCTCGAGCTTCTTCATTTCCATATTGGGTTTCAGATCCGATGCGTTGAAGTGCTTAGGGATAGTGTGAGCAAAGCGATGAATATATAATGTGAGCTGGTTAAGCTAGGCGAGAATATGAATATCATTGACATTGGAGGAGGGCTTGGTATTGATTATGAAGGTAACAGGTATTAAGCACTAAGTATTCTTGCTTTGATATGTTTGTGTAATGACCCTTGGTAAATTCACAAACTTTAAGTTGCTAATTTCCTTTTATAGTTGAAGGAAATACGTAAAATTGTGGGTGGGAAAGGCCATGACATTTAGAAGGAAATACATGTATGATCGGCTCAAAAAAATTATATCATCCCATTGTTTTTGTAAAGCATGGTTAACCGCCATTGTTTTTGTAAACCATGGTTAACTGGCAAAGCTAGAGTAAGCTAATCGAGGTAGTTGGAAAGTTGTGAGTGAAGTAGTTACTTGCCCCAACTTCTTTTTAGGAAATAAAAAATCTCAGAAAAAGGCCAAGGGGTATCATGAACCTAGGGAACTAGGGAATGAGGAGAAGAAACAGAGAGGGAAACAAATTCATTAGTTGGGTTGTCAGTGAAATCTATCTGGGTTATGTCTAGTAAAGATCAGATAACATGAAATATAATCCCAACTGATCATAATATCTCTAGTAAGGATCAGATGACGTGAAATATAATCCCAACTGACCATATTATGTAGAGTAAAAAGAAAAAACTACTTTGGCTATATAATCCTAACTGATCATAATATGTAGAGTAAAAAGAAAAAACAGCTTTGGCTTCAACTAGCTCAGGGGAGGTGAAGTAAGTGACTGGCCTCATCGTTGGAGGAGAATTGCTCACTTTGGTTGTTGCAGACCATAGAGGGGAAATAAATCAAGTAAGTAATGTTTCTTGAATATTGTGTATGATGTACATATGCTTCTTATGAATGTTTTTCTTGAAATATTTTTCAAGAAAATTACACAGTAATGTTTTATAGAATATTGGTGATAATTTATGCAGGATGTATCTCAGAAAATGTGGATATTAGCTAAACTATGTGTTGAGAAGAATAGGATACTGAAGGGCCAGTTACGACATTAGTTCGATTAACGAAACTAATTACCGATTACTGACAGGAAACTATTGTTACAAGGCAGGTGCAACTATTCTGATTAATTAAACAAATACCGATAATTGATTAAAGATAACAATATTATAGTTCAATCATGGGAGGGTTAGTTATGAAGGTAGCAGAGAGGACCAGTACCCAGAACAGTCCCTTTATTGGTTGACTGGGAGAAGAAAAGAAATAATTATAAGCTATCCCTTCATTGGTTGACTGGAAGAAGAAAATAAATAATTATAACCTATACAGATAGAAAACACTATAGAGAATAGTAAATCTTTGGAATAATAAATTCTGAAACAAAGAAATGACTGTAGATTAGAAGCATCTCAATTGATTGTAACCATTTAAATATAACTACTCTCTGAATAATATAAACTTACGGATATACTTCAAAGTGAGGGAGGAAACCATGTAAAAGTTTGCATTCGGTAAAACAAATCTTTCAAGAAAACTACCTCTGTTCCTAACATTTTATAATTCAGTCCATGTGAAGAATTACCGATGTAGCAAGGAAAAAAAAGGGAAACCAAGTATGCTAAAATATATACATTTCTTCAATTAAAATCATAAGAAAACCTATCATCGTTCCCCAAGGCCGATAAATTAAAGAGCAACATCATAAACCCTCATCGTTCTGGCCGGGGCCATCAATTAAGCACAGACCTTTAAATTCTAAAACCTCATTGTTCTGGCTGAGGTCATCAAAATTAAGCATAAAGCTTCAAATTCTAAACCCTCAACGTTGTGGATGAGATCAATAAATTAAAATAACAGAAACAGCAAACTGTGATTTATGGTTGTCGACTGGGCTAAGAGACATCCTTTCCACACAACGCTTGGAGAAATACACACCTGGGGAAACATGCCAAAACACACTGTTAAGAAGGCCAGGAATGGAGACTTTGAAATAAAACCATGGAAATGAGTATGGGTGATACCTCCATTCCAAAAGTGAGAAAGAGGTTAGAATTCATCACCTCAGAAATGCAAAAACATCTATTAAAATATTAAAAAGGCTCACCTATAGTCGCCATCTTCAGAACAGAGGTAGTCCATCCGCAGGCCTGGAATTGTAAACAAGTTCGGTGTTAAGACCGTCAACGCAAACCAAATGGAAAGTGAAGGGAAGGGTTAAGCCCTCATCCGCGCTGTAAATAAATGGAATCCGGGAGGCGGAAGTATAAACCCTAATTCCATAATTAGCCAAACACTGGAAAGAACAAAGGAAAACATATTCTTATTAGAACAGTTGCAGTCAACTGGAAGAAGATAGAATTAGATGTATACGAATGACTATCACTTACCATAACCCCAGTCGAACAGTAGGACCGGAAAAACCATCCGATAACTGGTGTTGGCGTAGTGGAAACCATGAAAATGGAACCATAGGCAGCAAACCCTCACAGACCTCCGAGGAAGGAAATCTACCTTGAGCCATATTGAATGATGTCAGAAAGTGAGATGGGTAGCGGAATGGTTACCCGGCTTTCAATCAACACCATCCATTTGACCATAGTGCATAGGACCATCAATCGGCAGCACATCCTGAAGTCACAACGACAGATGGACAGAGCAGAGATTGGCATCGATAGGGTTTGAAAACATGAAGGAAAACGCTCTTAAAATTTCCAAAAACCTTATCCATCGAATGTACAAACATTTAAACTAAATAGTAAGCTTCTAAGCCACGACGGCGTTTGATGGTGCATTGATTGAACATTGGAATAAGAATAGGAGGTTTGATTTCAACTCACATTTGCCTGAACATGAAGGTCACTATTTTATTATAATAAAACAAGTATATCAAATACATATAATAATAATAATAATAACACCAAGGAAAGAATTGGAATTGTTGTCCAACCACGTCAAGCAAAACTACTTCTTTACACCGCACATGATTCCTCTCTAGCCAATATCCATACCCTCGAAAAATTCTTTATCTACAATACATCTCCACACATGCTAAAACACAATATTGCATATCCATAGTTTTAGAATTCCTTCCCCACTACATTCCCTAACATTTCTCCCATTCACAAAATAAAACATAGCCCAACCCAACCTTTTAGATATGGACATTCTACAATAATGAAGTTCATGCCATAATTTTAATTATGACACTTGTGGTTTTTATAAGGGTGTATCTCATAGGTTGTTGTGCCTTGAGATAGGCTTTGCTGAATTTGTAGTAATGCATATGGGAGAATTGCTTCTCAAGTTAGCCTCTTTGAGTGGAACTCAAGGCCAAATTTTTGCAAATCAAAGTGGTTTCTTAGTTTACCCACCATGATGAAGCTCAAGTACTTTATGTTTGAAGGAGGGAGGATGCAAGCAGTCTAGGAGCCTTAGGAGCTTTGCGGTTGAGGCTTCCATTGAAAAGAATATTTAACCTATTGTTTAGAACATGAGGAAATCTCACAAGCTTACAATAACATTAACATTTTGGAGAAAAATATGAGAACATGGAGAATTATGGTTGAATATCTACATATAATGTGTGTGGGGCACGTTAGAGGTAAAAAAAAGTTCCATTGTGGCTCATGATCAAAAGGGAAAATATCATGAAGTGACTGCTTAAACTACTTAAATACTTCTTAGAAACTTGAGAATGAGGATTTCCCTATCTACAAGTTAGAAAAATTGTTACTGCATTAATCAGATGCCATTATTGTTTGCGAAGAAATCAACCCAAATAAGTTTCTTCCTTAATTCCACCAAAGATGGAATATTCAATAATATTAACACCAAGGAAAGAATGGGAATTGTTGTACAACCACATCAACCAAACACTTTGTTTACACCACACATGATTTCCCTCCATCCAATATCCATACACACGAAACATGCTTTATGAACAACACTTCTCCACAAATGCTAAAATGCAATATTTTATATCCATAGTTTTAGAATTCCTTCCCCAACTGCATTCCCTAACATAGCTCCCATTCACGAAATAAAACATAGCCAAACCCAACCTTCTGGATATGAACATTCTAGAATAAATGAGTTTCAAAATCTCAATTTAATTATAACACTTCTAGCTCTTATATGGGTGTATCTCATAGGTTGTTGTGCCTTAAGATAGAATTTTTTGAATTCGTATGAATGCATACGGGAGAATTGCTTCTGAAGTTAGCCTCTTTGAGTGGAACTCCAGGCCAATGTTTGGAATGATGTATTAGGGCTTCCATATTCATGCTTTCAAATCAAATTGGTTTGTTAGTTTACACATCACCCTAAAGCTCAAGTATTTGATGTTTGAAGGAGAGAGGATACAGGTAGTCTAGGAGGCTTTGGAGCTTTGGGTTTGAGGTTTGTGATGACAAAAATATTCAAAATACTTCTTTAGAACATGAGGAAAGCTCACAGGGTTACAATAAAATTAATGTTTTGGAGAACTATATGACAACATAGAGAATTATGGTTGAAAATCTACATACATTGTGTGTGGGCATGTTAGAGGTAAAGAAGGAAGTGCCATTGTGGTTGATGATCAAAAGGGAAATGATTGTGAAGTGACTGCTTAAAGTACTTAAATAATTGTTAGAAGCTTTAGAATGACGATTTCCCTATCTGTAAGTTAGAAAACTTGTTACTACACTAATCAAATTCCATTATTGTTTGCTCAAAAATCAACCCAATTAAGGTTCTTCCTTGATTCCATCAGAGATGGAATATTCAATAATATTAAAACCAAGGAATGAATGGGATTTCTTTCCAACCAAATCAAGAAAACACATTTTTAGTATCCATATGCATGAAAAATGGTTTATGTACAACACATCTCCACAAATGCTAAAAATCAGTATTGCATATCCATAGCTTTAGAATTCCTTCCCCAACTTCATTCCCTAACATAGCTTACATTCACGAAATAAAACATAAGCAAACCCAACCTTGTGGATATGAACATTCTACAATAATGAAGTTCATACCAAAATCCATGGGCTCAAGACTGATACATGACTACCAAGTAATAGATTATATAAGTCTAATGACAAATTATGTGGCCTAGCCTTTATTTCCTATGTCATTTTTTGTAGGCCTATTGAATTTTTTGGGATGGAAGAGTGGCTTTGTAGTTTGAGGGGGATAACCCAAGGAGTAGTATGTTCTTCTCAAATAAGCTATTTCTATCTATCAGAAGAAACATGGATAGTGAAAACATGTAGCCCAATAGCTAAGGAGAGTGAAACACAGTACATTAACCTAGCATGTCTTCTAGGGTAATGTTAAAAGATAAGACACCCCAAGTTCTAAATAAGTTATGTGGCTAATGCTTGATATTGGTTGCTTTCAAAAATCAATATATATCTATATATATATATAATATATATATATATATATATATATATATATGCATATACATACTCCATATGATGAAGGTTCAAATACGATGTAATTTTGCTAGATATATAAACTCAAATGTGTCGCTACAATCCTAAATAATTCATGATAGGTTATACAGTGTAAAATAAATAATTGTTAATAAGAGGTTAATAAGTAGGTCTAATAAACCCAAACTTCCATTCTTCCTATCGACTAATATTGATGAGAGGAGACCTTGGAGTAGAGAAATTTGTATGATGAAGTTTGCCCATCACCATGGAGCTCAACTATTTGATGTTTGAAGGAGAGAGGATTCAAGTAATCTAGGACAATCAGGACCTTTAGTGTTGAGGCTTGTAGTGACAAAAATATTTAACCTATTGCATTATATGCACGAAAAATTCTTTATGTACAACACATCTCCACAAATTATAAAAAACAATATTGGATATCCATAGTTTTAGAATTCCTTCCCCAGCAACATTCCCTAATATAGCTCCCACACAAGAAATAAAACATAACTAAACACAACGTTAACGATATGAACATTCTAAAATAATTAAATTCATACCATAATTTTAATTATGACACTTGCGACTCTTTTATGGGTGTATCTTATAGGTCCCTCTGCCTTAAAATAAGCTTTTCTCAATTTGTAGGAATGCATATGGGAGAATTGCTTCTGAAGTTAACCTCTTAGAGTGGAACTCAAGGCCAAAATTTTGGAATAAGGTATTAGACCTATATTCATGGTTGCAAATCAAAGTGGTTTTTCAATTTACTCATTACCATGAAGCTCAAGTATTTGATGTTAGAAGGAGAGAGGATACAAGTAGTCTATGAGCCTTGGGAGCTTTGGGTTTTAGGCTTGCAATGACAAAAATATTCAACCTACTACTTTAGAACACGAGGAAAGCTCTCCTGGTTACAAAAAAATTAAAATTTTGGAGAACTATATGACAACATACAGAATTGTGTTTGAATATCTACATACAATGTGTGTAGGGCACTTTAGTGGTCAAAAGCAAGTTCCATTGTGGCTCATGCTCAAAAGGGAAAAGATCATGCAGTGACTCTTTAAAGTACTTAAATACTTTGTAGAAACATGAGAATGAGGATTTCCCTATCTACTAGGTAGATAAAATCTTACTACACTAATCATATGCCATTATTGTTTTCATAGAAATCAACCCAAATAAGGTTCTTCCTTGATTCTAGTAGAGATGGAATATTCAATAATATTAACACCAAGGAAAGAATGTGAATTGTCGTCCAACCACATCAAGAAAACACTTTGTTAACACCGCACATGATTCCCCTTCATCTAATATCCATACGCACAAAAAATTCTTTATGTACAACACATCTCCACAAATGCTAAGAAACAATATTGCATATCCATAGTTCTAGAATTCCTTCCCCAACTCAATTCGCTAACATAGCTCCCATTCACGAAATAAAACATAGCCAAACCTAACCTTGTGGATATGAACGTTCTATAATAATGAAGTTCATACCAAAATCCATGGGCTCAAGACCGATACAAGAATACTAAGCATTAGATTATATAAGTCTAATGACAAATGATGTGGCCTAGTCTTTATTTTATGTGTCAGTTTTCTATAGGCCTATTGAATTTCCTGGGATGGAATAGTGGCTTTGTATTCTCAGGGGGATCTCCCTAGGGGTTGTATCTTCTTCTCAGATAATTTAGTTTCATCTATCATAAGAAGAAAAACGTTATTGTTCTAATATACTCAGGGAGTACACACAACTTCGTAGATGTCAATGTGGTAAGAAGACTGAACATTTTTGCTTACCCGGTAGCTGATTTAAAAGTTATGGTAGCAAATGGAAAACATATAGATGGAGTATTAAGGTTCCATAAAGTTAAGTTTCAATTAAGCGAATACGAAATGGAGTCTAGTTTTTATACACTCCCCCTAAGAGTAGTAGACGTCATTTTAGGGGTACAATGGTTACAAACACTAGGCACATATTCAAGAAATCACCAAAAGAAGTTCATTAAATTCAAGTGGGATGTAAGGAAATGTAAGTTGTTTGGGTTTCAAGTTCCACCAACACAAGTCATCTCCACTCAACCTATGAAGAAACTTATTCACAAGGGATCGCCAACATTTGTTGCACAATGTCAATAGTTGGAATTACTATGAATAGAAGGGACCCACCAGCCATCAGAAATTTCATCCTTGATTCAAAAATATGAGAAGGCTTTTCAAGATATACCAATAAAAACTACCCCCTAGAAGACAAATTGAACACATTATCGAAGTCAAAACAAACTCAACACCAGTAAACGTTCAGCCATATCATTATCCCCATCACCAGAAGACAGAAATAGAATGATTAATACAAGACCTGCTGAGGCATGGAATCATTACAAAAAGTCGAAGCCCATATGCTACACCCATAGTGTTTATTACGAAGAAGGATGGATCCTTCTGATTATGTATTGATTACAAAGGTTTAAACAGAATCACTATTAAACATAAGTTTCGTATTTCATTCATTAATGAAATGTTAGATGAACTACATGATGAAGAATACTTCTCCAAATTAGATATAAGATTGGGTTACTACCAAATACGAGTAAGACTAGAAGGCATCGAAATGACAACATTCAGGACTCATGAAGGGAATTATGAGTTCAAAGTTATGCCATTTGGATTAATAAATGTGCTAGCCATCTTCCAAGCAACAATGAATATACATTTTCACCCATATTTGGAGAAGTTTGTATTAATTTTCTTCGATGATATTCTGGTCTATAGTAAGATGTCGAAGGAACATCTCAAGCATCTAGAGGAAGTATTGTCTGTATTGGAGCAAAACTAGTTCTATGCCAAGTTATCAAAGCATACATTTGGGAAAAATGAAGTTTAATAGATAGGACATGTTAGTGAAGGAGTCCAAGTGCATCCCAACAAAATCAAGGCAATCAAGGAATGGCTCAAACCTAGAAACATATCTAAGCTAAGAGGAGTTTTAGGTCTAACCGGGTATTACAGAAGATTTACATAAAAAGTATGCACATCTAACAAAACCCGTGACCAATTTGTTAAAGAAGAATGTTTTTTAGTGGAATGCCCAAGTAGACAAGTGTTTTGATAATTTAAAGGAAGTAATGTGAACCACACCAGTGCTAACAAATCCCGACTTCTCAAAACCATTCGTAGTCGAATGTGACACTTCTGTATTCAGAATTGGAGCCATACTAATGTGGGACAACCACCCTATAACATTTGAAAGAAGGATACATAGTAAATGATAAGGCTTAAAATCAACATACCAAAAATAAATGCTTTCCATCATACATGCCTTAACAAAGTGGCACCAATACTTGCTTGGAAGCAAATTCTCAATCCGAACCGACCACAACAGTCTACAGCTCTTACTTCAACAAAAGACATTATCAACAGAGAAACAAAAATCGATGGAGAAGTTTTCAGCCTTCTACTTGGAGATATTGCACAAAAAGGGGAAAGAAAATGTTATTGCAGATGCACTCTCAGGTAAGATGATGACAACACAAGATGCACTGCTATGATAGTTGTTCTAGAATGGTTGGACAAAATATGAGCTGAATATCCCAAGCAAGAGGATTATGACTCCATGATTAAGAATATCAGTCAACATACCAACTTTGAGTGGAATAATGACATCTTATGTTAAAGGGTATATTTTACCTCACACTTGCATCCAAATTTAAGGTGAGAATACTAAAAGAGTCTCACAATTTGCGTGCAGTTGGACATGTCAAATTCTACAAGACTTAGTTGAAAATATGAGAGTCATTCTATTGGAAGGCTGTGAGTAAGGAATTTCATAAATATGTTGCAGAATGTGATATTTGCCAAAGGAACAAGAGTGAAAATGTTCCAACCCTAGGGTTGCTACATGCACTACACATTCCAAATCAAAAGTGGGAGGATATTTCGATGGAATTTATTGAAGGACTACCTGTATCTAATAGAAAGGATAAAATATTTGTAGTAGTTGACAGGATCACTAAATATACCCACTTTATGGCTATTAAAGAGACTGACACAACTAAACAAATTGTTGATATGTTTTGTAAAAAAATTTACAATGTACATGGGATTCCTAAGGTCATCATCAGCGATAGAGATGTAAGGTTTAAGGGAAAATTTTGGAAGGAATTATGCCACCAAGAAGGAATATCCCTCAAGATGAGTTTGGTCTATCACCCCCACATGGACGGTCAACCTGAAATTGTTAATAAATGCTTGGAAGCATATCTTCATTGTTTCATTATAGATAAATAAAACAGATGGACACATGGTAGTATAATACCATGTACCACACTTCAGCTAAGATGACACCTTTCCAAGCCTTATATGGTTATGAGCCACTCGGGTGGAAAGAATTTTCACTCCTTGATTCTAGGGTACGAGAATTTAAAGACCACATCGAAGAAAGTCAAAGGATCATCAACTTACTAAAAATAAATCTAGCCATGGCTAGTAATAGAATGAAATAGCAAGCAAACCAACGCCACTCTCAAAGAGACTTCGAGGAGGGAGATTGTGTCTTTGTTAGAATCCAACCTTATAAGAAACTATATTTTTTTTTATTGATAAGTGGGTGAATCCTGAAAATCACACTTACCCTATGGCTAAGAGGCCACGACTCAGGGGCATCTAAGCCATCAAATTCACCCGGAGATCGCACCAGGCCTGAGCTGCACCAGCGGAGACCAGGTTGGATTTTTGGTATCAGCGAGAATAGAACCAGTGACCTTTTCTTACAGAGTGCCTTAACAGTGCACTCCTTCACCAACTATTCTAAATCTCTTTGATAACGTTATAAGAAAATATCACTAAAACAATAAGGGAAGAATAAGTTATCACCTAAATATTATAGGTTGTACTAGATATTCCAAAAAATAAGTATCATAGCTTATGGATTAAAGTTACCTCACAATTTTTGAATCCATAATACCTTTCATGTATGAAGTCTCAAGAGAGTGTAAGGGAGAAACCAAATAGCACAAACAGAAATAATAGAGATCAATGAAGAAGGAAGTGTTGGGTTCTGTTATATTCTTTCCATGACTAACCTACATAGTGAACGAGGGGGTTAGAAGGCAAACCTACCTATGGTTTTCGGTCTATGGTTTTGGACGTGATGGTTTTTTGATCCTTGGTATTGGATGCTTCAGCATGTATAAATATGTGTTGTAACATTGAAAGGAACACAATGAAAAAAAGGCTGGTAGTCCCTGTTTTTGCATCCAGGGGAAAATCTTTGTGTATATGTGTTTTATGTGTTATGCATTGCATTGTTTATTTTCTATGTTCTAGAATTCGTATGCAGGTAATTTCTATACGGGGTTAGAACCTACATTTGGTATCAAAGTTGTTTTCGCTTCAAGGGGACGCCTTTGTTGCTAAGGGGTTTTGCTCGGTCCTGTGGTAGACCCTGTTTAGTGGGAGATCTGCGAGATCAATTCTGGTGGTGAAAGAATATGGCGAGCAGTGGAAAGATAGATATCGAGAAATTTATTGGTCAGAGTTTTGAGTTGTGGAAACTTAAGATGGAGGATCTGTTGGTGGATAAAGATCAGTGGATTGGGGTAGATCTGGGTACTAAACCAACGAGAGTGTCCGATGAACAATGGAAGAAGTTGGATCGGAAGGTAAAGAGCACAATACAATTGTGTGTCTCAGATTCAGTATTGCTGAATGTATCAAGGGAAGCTACGATGAAGGATTTGTGGGACAAGTTAGGGACTTTGTACAAATCTAAGTCTCTCGTGAATAAACTGTTCCTATGGAAAAAATTGTATAACCTGAGGATGAAGGATGGAGACTCAGTAACAGAGCATCTGAACGCATTCAATACTGTGGTAAGTCAATTAGTGTCTGTTGATATTAAAATTTTAGATGAAGATAAGTGCATCAGTTTTTTGTGTTCTCTACTAGAATCGTGGGATGGTTTGGTTATTGTAATAGGTAGTAATGCAATTGCCTTGCAGTTTGATGAAATACTCTCATCCTTGCTGACGGAGGAAATGAGATGGAAAAATATGGAGAACTAGAATGGTCATGCCTTGTCTATATGAGGATGGTCCCAGAACAGAAACAAAAATAGGTCAGCAAGTGGGAGATCTAAATCTAAAGGGAGATCTAAATCTCTAGGAAAACCTGTAAAGGTGGTGTGCTGGAAATGCGGAAAGGAAGGGCACTACAAAAGGGACTGTAACTCTAAAGCTCCTGACAAAGGAAAGGGATCTCATGGTGCTTCTTCTGCAGAGGTGAAAACCACCTCAGATGAAGGTGGGGATGTGTACTTGGCTTCTTCAAGTACACATGTAGATCATGAGGCACTATTGATTGACTCAGGTGCATTCTTTTCGCTTTACTCCCCACAGAGAGTGGTTATGTGAGTATGATAAATACAATGGTGGTGATGTCTTCTTATGGGATGATAGGAAGGCTAGAATCATTGGTCGCGGAAAAGTAAAGTTGAAGTTTCAATATGGAAGGGTTAGAACACTTCCGAGTGTTCTGCATATTCCTACATTAGCCAGAAATCTTATTTCTGTAAGCAAGTTGGATGATGCAGGTGTAAAAATAGTGTTCGATAAGGATACTTGCAATGTGCATCAAGGAGCACTAGTATTGATGCCAGGAGTTCAGACTGGAACTCTATACAAGCTGCAAGGTAGCACTGTTGTTGATGGATGCAACAGTTCTGTGGTTCTTGAAAGTGGTGTAGAAAATCTAGTGGTCTCTAGAGAGAAGACCATGTTTTGGCATAAAAGGCTTAGACATATTGGAGAGAAGGGCCTTTCAATACTTCATGGTAAAGTTATGGTAGAAGGTATGAGTAATAGGTCTCTGGATTTTGATTTCTGTGAAAATTGTGTATATGGAAAGCAGAATCGAGTGAGTTTCCCCTCTGGTGGTAAGAGGGAAAAAAAATATTATAGCTTGTGCACAGTGATGTGTTTGGACTTGTGAAGGTTCCATCACTAGGTAAGTTTGTGTACTATGTATCATTTATAGATGACTTCTCAAGGAATACATGGATATATTTCCTTAAGAATAAATATGAAGTCTTGGACAATTTTAAAGAATTTAAGGCTCTGGTGAAAAACTAGATAGAGAAGAAGATATAGGTGTTAAGCACAGATGACAGTGGAGAGTTTTGCAGTAAGGAATTTGAAGAATTATGTAAGAAGTGTGGTATAGCATGGCAAAAGAATACTCCATATAGACCTCAACAAAATGGAGCTGCAGAAAGAATGAAAAAGATGTTGATGAAAAGGGCAAGAAGCATGCTCATTGGTGCCGAGTTAGGACAAGAATTCTGGGCAAAGGTGGTGGAGACAACATGTTACCTGGTCAACAGATCACCCTCATCAGTGTTGGAGGATAAAACTCCACAAGAGGTATGGGCTGGTAAGAAACCCTCTCTTTCACATCTGAGGGTATTTGGATGTGATGCATATGTACATGTTCCAAAGGAAAAATGAACCAAGTTGGATTATAAATTTGAAAAGTGCATCTTTATTGGGTATAAGGATGGTTTAAAGGGTTATAAGCTTTGGAACCTAGTAACAAGGAACATTTTGTACAATTGAGATGTGGTGTTCAGAGAGGTGAAAGATGTTATTAAACATGAAGTCCAACGAAAGAAACCTAAGAAGATAGAGTTTGAGCTAAAGGAGGAAGAATCAGACTCTATAGCAGAGGAGGAATCAGAAGATGAAGAGGCACAAACTCCGGGTGTGAGAAGATTAGTTTGATAAAGAAGGAAACCAAAAAGGTATAGTCCATCTACTTTCTATTCAAATTTTTCTTTATCTATTACTGATGATGATCCTAGAACTGTGAAGGAAGTAATAGATTTAGAGGATGCAAAACTCTGGAAAGAGGCCATGGTTGATGAAATGGTATCTTTGCACAAAAATGAGGCTTTGGATCCAGTGGAGTTGTCGGCTGCAAGGAAGCCCATTGGAAACAAATGGGTGTTCAAGAAGAAGACAAATGCATAAGGAAAGGTGGAGAAATACAAAGCTTGATTAGTAGCAAAAGGTTATTCCCAGGTGTCGGGAATTGATTTTGGTGATATCTTTCCTCCTGTTGCCAAGGTAGCTTCTATTAGATTACTTTTATCTGTTGCTACTAATTTTGATTTTGAGGTAGAACAAATGGATGTGAAGACAACATTTCTTCATGGGGATACAGAAGAGGAGATCTACATGAAGCAACCTGAAGGCTTTGCGGTGAAGGGTAAGAAATAACTGGTATGCAAGTTAAAAAAGTCACTATATGGGTTAAAATAGTTACCAAGGATGTGGTATTGGAAATTTTATACATTTATATGGGGACTTGGCTTCACCAGAAGAAAAGTAGATCACTGTGTGTATTTTAAATTAATTCGTGTCCATGTTATTTATCTGGTCTTGTATGTGGATGATATGTTGTTGGTTGGAAATGATAAAGAAATTATCTAGGATTTGAAGACCCAATTGTCCTCCAAATTCGACATGAAAGCTCTTGGTGCTACAAACTATATTTTGGGCATGGAAATTGAAAGAGATAAAGCAAAGAGGAAGCTCTGGTCAAACCAGAGGAAGTATGTTGAGACAATATTATAGAGGTTTAATATGCCGGATAGTAAACCGGTGAAGGTTCCTATTCTTGTAGGTGTAAAGTTATATGCTGAACAGTGTCCCAAGACACAGGAAGAGGAAGCGGATATGTCCCGTGTTCCATATGCAAGTGCAGTTGGTAGCCTAATGTATGCAATGGTTTGTACTAGACTAGACATTACACATGCAATGGGAGTATTGAGCAGGTTTATGTCAAAACCAGGGAAGGAGCATTGGACAACAGTGAAGTGGGTTTTCAGGTATTTGCGTGGCACTAGAAATTATGGTTTATGATACCAAGGAAGACCAGGATTAGACAAAGTTTTGGATATTCATGGCTTTGTTGATACAGACTAGGCTGGAGATTTGGATCAGAGAAGATCTACAAGTAGGTATGTGTTTAACCTATTTGGAGGTGTAGTTAGTTGGATGAGTAAGAAACAATCTATAGTGGCACTATCAACTATATAGGTAGAATACATGGCAGCCACTCATGCAAGCAAGGAAGCAGTTTGGTTGTAGAGATTGTGTTCAAGTATGGGGTTAGTACAGGGAGCTATAAGGATAGACTATGACAACGAAAGTGCAATTTTCTTGGCAAAGAACCCTGCTTATCATTCAAAGACAAAGCACATTGATGTTTAGTATCAATTTGTGAGGGATACGATAGAAGACAAAAAGGTGTTGCTGGTAAAGGTGGACACTTTGAAGAATACTGCAAATGAATTGAAAAAATTTGTAAGCTCTGAGAAGTTCTCCTGGTGTAGAGAAACAAAGGCGCTTTAGGGCTGGAAAAATGACTAAGCTCTCATGTGGCCCCCTATGGAAAGAAAACAACAAGTGGGAGAATGTTGGGTTGTCTTATATTATTTTGGACCCTATATTAGGTTGGGTGAACCTACGTATGGTTTTTGGTCCATGGTTTTGGACGTGATGGTTTTTCGGTCCTTGGTATTGGATGCTTTGACATGTATAAATATGTATTGTAACATCAAAAGGAACATAATGAAAGAAAAGTTGGTAGTCTTGGTTTTGGGATCCAGGGGAAATCTCTGTGTATATGTCTTTTATGTGTTATGCTCTCACATTGTTTATTTTCTGTGTTTTAGAATTCGTATGCAGGTAATTTCTATATGGGGTTAAGACCTACAGGAAGAATAATCCTCAAAACTAAAGGTATACTCGCTACCCGAGAAAAGGTTTTACGATCCCAGATAATAAAGGAATACATCATCAAGAAGAGGTTATGAGAGGAAGACTCGTCTTGGGAATCATAACGTTTTCTACATCAACACCCAAACCTACCTATGCTCTAAGGACAAAGAATTTTGAGGGGAAGGAAACGTTATGAATTTAAATTCATAAAATGTTAAAAAATTACCTAAATAATTAAATGGTTAATTTTAATAAATTAATTAACAATTAATTAGCTAAATGGAGAGGCCTTATTCCCAAAGTACATGTCTCTATGATTAGGCATGTCTAGTCAACTCCTTTTAAAGGAGCATAGCCTCATCCTTGTAATCATCATTCGAATATTATCATCTAATAAAATATATTTACTTACAAAATATATGTGTATTCTCATAAATCACTCAGAAATTAAAAATTAATTTTTCTAACACAAAACTAAAAATAGCACCTTGAGATGGGGAAGTTGTAATTGGCTTCCTGATTCTATGGCCCTTTCCAAATGATAGCTTCAATTGGACCTATAGCATATTAATTGTAAATTCCTAGTCACACATGTGTAGATAATGTATTCCATTTCTCTCTACTGAGGACATATTTATATGATCCTAGACACATTATTAGTTGGTAGGAAATATAGGTAAAACAATAAAGTTGAAGTGATTTTTATGTGTTTCTTGATAGGATTGATGTGAAGATAATGATAGCTCTAATAATTGTGATTGTAGGTTGAACCAACTGGAGAGTTCCTAGTTGAACCTCTCCATATTATCGGTTAGAGATAAATCATGCTACGGAAATAAGTTGTCACCCAGGTTATAGTGAAGTGAAACCACTTTAGTCTGGAAGAGGAAAACTAGGAGGATGACAATTTCATGTGGGAATCATATCCTATCTTCTTCTAAATGACTATGAACAAACATTGAGGATGATGTCTTTCTTGGGTAGGTGGAGATGTAACACCTCTTAGTGAAATGGAACTATTTAATTTAGTCTTAGTAAAAATACTTCACATGAATAAGTAATAGACTTTATTTTTTATTCTATTTTAAATTTTATTAATGAGAATTATTTATGGTTAGCCATGGAAATTATATGTAGGAAAATGATCCTAAATGAGAATTTCACTTGCTAAAAAGTTAAAGGACAATCATTCCTCTCCCTAGAGATACATTTTCTCAATTAGGGAAAAGTGAGCAAAGAGGGTGAGAGGAGTATTTTGAGGTAACTAAGAGAGGAAAATAAGAAATTTAGTACCTTAGACAGGATGTTTTTGAGGGAATACAGGATGCTACTAGTAAAGGGGTTCTAAATTTAGTTGGCTAGTGGAGTTCCTAATTAGACTTGAGGAGTCAATACAAATTCTAAAAAGGATCTCGTAAGCTGGGATAATCCATAGGTGGACCTGGTGTGGATTGTGTCAAAGAAATATTGATAAAGAAGTGAAATTGGCTCTTGGGGAGTTCTGGTGGTGACATTGTCTCACTGGTTGCATGGAGCAATCTTGCCTCCTAAGTGATTTATGTGGTATCCTTAACTAGTTTAAAATACATAAGTGTCTTGTGAATATTATAGTTATGATATTCCTTCCTGATGCAAATGGTTTTTTGTACCTATTGTGTCCTATTTTCTATTGAATAATGAAGGTTTGAAATTCTATAAGACTGACTGGGATTGTTACTTGTATGGTATTGGGTGTTTTCTAGACTGTTGTATAATATTTTATTTTTTGTTACACTATAGTAATTATACAAATATAATGGGTTAGTTTATTACCAAGTGACAACAAACCTTTCTCCATTGTCCTCATAATGTCTTGAACCCTAGATAATTAATCTCGAATAGAAGTGATATGTCTTAGAGATGAAAGCCACTAAGGTTCCCAGATGTACTAAAATAAAATTGATAACTAATTGTAAGCTACCACAAACAAGTGTCAAAGAATACATGAAGTAAATTGAAAAATGTCATATCTATTGTAGGAACCAACTAAATTTACCAAGTGTGAACAACTATAGTGTAAACTATTGCAAAAAATCCAATGGTTGAGTGCTCTATGTAAATAACTTATGTTGACACTCTTATACATGAAAAATGATAGTAGGTACTAGAAGAGTTAAGTACAAGATGTAAGAAATAATAATGAGTTAAATACTAAAAAAAATATCCATCATCGACCAAAATAAAGTTGAACAGTTGAAAACTTAGAACAATTAAAAATATAAGAATTTTGGTAACAAATCCTAAGAATTAGGGTTAACCAAATTTATAACTGAACAAAAGGTTTGTTGAAAATAGTAATGGAACAAAATATGAATCTAACAAATTATCTTTCAAGAAAAATTATGTTGCAAAGTTGGAAAGGGTTTCCTTTTAATAATACATACTAATGTGACAAGTAAATCTGGAAAATGTGTTAAAGAGTGGAATTTTATATCAATTTTAATATAAGGTCAAAACTCTCTTTGTTAGAGAACACATAAATTAAATGTATCTAAAAACTTGAAAGCGCATCTCTTCCTCAAATATATAATATATATATATATATATATATCTATTCTATCCATGCCAGAAACATAATGTTTAAGGACTCTAATCTCATCGAAAACCCTAAAGAGAGCCTCTAGGGTTTGAAATCATGTGTCGATCCTTTCCAGGAGAGCAAGGAAGGGACAAGGAACCTACTAGTCAGTGAAAAACTCTAAAGACTTGCATTAAGAACATAAAAGGGGGGATTAAATAGGGATGAGAACCTCCTGCTATAGCGATTAGTGTAATAGTGGTTGTCGTTGAAATACCCTCAAGTATCTTCCTGAGATCCAAGGTAGACATATTAGATTACTTGTAGCTGGCACAAAGAGACATGTACATATCCATATCAATGAAATGATAATCAAAGAAGGAGGGAAGAGATTACCTCAGATCTTGATGCAGTCTTGCTGGAGAACCCAACGTAGTGGAGTGGAAGACCTCTCTTCTAGCTCCTAGATCAACACTGAAATATAGACAAGCCAAGAAGTAATACCACATCATATAAACTTGATAATAAAAACAATAATACATAAAGATATCGAACGACATGAATCTAAGCTACTCATACGTTATGGTATTGCATCAACATGTAATTGAATCATAACATAAACATCATAGAGTACACAACACAATCGTAGGTCTATATTAATAATAGGAAAGAATGACACAATGGTTTAACTAGGCATATCTAGACCCATGAACACCAAAGAGTGTTAAAATATAGGGATGCAGGAACATCAAAGTGTATAGACTAAACACATAGGATGGTAAGGTTCATCTGAGAGGCTAACAAAAATGAGGTTTTGCTGAGGGAGTTCCATGTTCAATGGAATGAGTGCTACCAAAAAATATTTGTAAATATAGACATAGAGAAATTGTGTTGTCCAATTTTTCCACATGTGATTAAATTTAAAGAGTCCAGAAGGGTAAAATCGGTGTCATTTTCATATTTAGAGAATCTAAAAATATCATAAAGAGAAACTCTATGGTGTTCCCTTTGTCATAGTTGTTAACTAGGTGCAACAAATATTTAATAGTGTTCCTGATATAGTTCATTTTCCGTAAGTTATTCTATTGAGTCTAGACAAAGTGATAAACCTAAGTTAAATAGACATTTGCCTCATTTTGCTACCAGTATGATGAGACATAGTAAACTCGATATTCTTCATGAAATTTTAATGAGTCACACAAAGACGAATTCAGTAGATATTCATCAAATTTTATTGAGTCAAATGAAGAAAAATAGATATATATTTTTTAGTTTAATGAGTGAGGAAAAGGAGATAAAAGAATCACTCATGCCTTCTTTGTATATTTGACGAGCCCAAAGAAGGGAAAAACTCAGGGATTTTTCAATTTAAGAGCAAGAAAAGGTCCCAAAAATGAAATCACTCATATCGTCATCATAGGAGTTTTACAAGATTGATGATGATAACTTGGGTATTTTTCAATTCAAGAGTGAGAAAAGATCCCATAAAAGAAAGTGCTCATAGGGAATTGAACATGGTTGTTTCTGCAATTCAACATTAAAAAAATCTTGATCAAACCATAAGTAATATTGACAACATATTGAAATGGCATATGATAAACAACATAGGAATGAAAAAATTATATTTCAATGACTAAATAAGGTGAGTTATACCTCTAGAGTGACTATAAGAAGGTTTGAAAGCCTTCGTTTTCACCATTTGAGTTATGTGAGAGTGTTCTAGAGTGAAAGGGGAGAAAATCTTCCCTGAGCGATTGTGAGCAATCTGGGCGACCATTTGACATGCCATCTATTCCAGGTAGATGATTTAACCCTTGTGCTGCATTCTATTACCTTTTTTCGCTACATTACGGGTGAATTTTTTTTATTTTAGGGAAGCCCTAGTAATTTTTATATGCCTAACGCTACCTCCTAGGCCTAGAGGAGCATTAAACACCCTTCACAACCTGCAGGGTTTCCTTAGCATGCCCTGTGGTCCCTAGGGGGAGCATTAGGCTACCTGAGCACATTTTTAAACCTAAATGCATGATTTCTTTATGATTTCTATATCATTTTGACTCTTTTTTGGGTGATTTTGTGCAGGCTTTGAGACATCATCATGAGCCTTTGGAGAGAAAGGGATCATGACAGTGAAGAACTACAAATGCTAAATGATCTGACATGAATACTTGCTTTGGGTATATGTGGCTTGATGAAGTATGAAAGACTTGACTTGATCAAAGTGTCAGGAAGAACTTTTGATCTAGATAATCCAATGGTGGGATGAACACCAAGGTGTGTTCTGGATCAAAGATCATGAGATTGTGATTGAAATAGATGACATATAATTTCTTGCAGCTTTATCATGTAGAGGTGCATGAGTAAACTTGACCAGGGGAAGGATAGAATGACAAACGACAATCTAGTTGGTCCACAACCACTATTGACCTAGTAGTGGTTTAGTTAGAAACAAGATCTCCATTGAGAAGATCAAGACAAGGCATATGCCAGCCATTTTGTGGATGATCAAGAGCTTGGCAGGGTCAAAGTGTCTGCATGTATCTATGAAATTTTAACTATTACTAGCTATTGACTGCTTAACGCCTCAGATATTCAACTAGTATAAAGGAGTTCTTTGTTGATTAGAGGAAGAACTGAGAGCATGTAAGACTCATACCCAAAGAGAATTTGGGTATGGTACTCTCATTTTGTCCTTCTTGCTTGAGAGATTCCCCATGATGAGGCAATGAATGAGTTTGGGTGAAGTTGATCCTAGGGAGCCAAGGCAAGGGCAATGATCTACCCTGGTTGCTCGAATTAGAGGGGGACCAATCCGACACTTCTTCGAAGATGGCTTATTTGAGTGGCTTAGTAGCTAGATTCTAATGATTAATGACTATGCATATGAAGGAATGGACTTTACAGGAGATCTACAACTGATGTTGCCACCTGGAACTTAGTGGGGGCCACAAGGTAAGAATTTTTTTTAGAGTACTTAAATTATTTTTTAACTTTTCAATGTTTATATAATGTTTTTGATCTTATTGATGAACAAGTACTGACATGAAGCATTTTCTTGACACAGATGTGACACCAATGCAACCTATGGGCATGCCTTCCCAAGTGAGGCAAGTGGGACCCGCTACCTAGGGTTAGACTGGGTGTGGAAACCACCGAAGATGCAAATGATGCAAAAAGTCTCCGTGAGGTTCTTAGGAACCTTGAAGGTCTGAGCATGGGTGTTTATACCCTTCCCACAAGGGAGATCCCCGTCCATATGCATCAACACATAGTAGGTGTGCCTAAGTGGTTTCGGGTTCCTCTTAGGAGGTTAGCTAAAGTTGTCCTCATTTTTCTTCAGTAGTACACTCTTAGCAATAGAATGGTGTAGCCAACGTGTGTCATAGTGAGGCTTACTAAAGAAATTTTGTACTTAAAACACGAAAGTTGTAGGAATTTTTTGATGTAAAAGATTGGATTCGATATATATATCTATCTATATATATACTTATATATATATATATATATATATATATATATATATATATATAGATAGATAGATATTTTGGCATTTTATGATGTAAATGCTTTTTAATGTTTTTGTAAAATTTTAATTGTGTAAATATTTACTTTCATGCCTATATCTATAGTAAATGAGATAGATGTCAATATAATACATAAATTGCTAATGATTCAACAACTACATTTAATTCTTGAGGAATTTGTTCATATGTAATAAACTCAAATTGACCTTCCAAGAGTCGTACCCTTCAATAACGACTTAACAAGATTGGATTGTGAATGTGATACTTCTTTGTGAATTGCGAAATGACTAGCTGAGAGTCCAGCCTGACCACTAGATTGGAGATTTCCCGAGATAATGGTTCAGTGAGAAGTGAAATTACAGGCATATACTCAACAATACTATTGGTGCAAGTGCCAAGAAAGAGTCCCCCAGAACAAAGTAGTTTTGAATTAGGTGTGTAAATGATCCAATTAGCTGATGCAATGTGCCATGTGTGATGATTGGAACCATCTGCCTATCTTATGTATGCTAAGGGTGATCAAGACATCTGCACAACAAGAGACATGTATGAAACAAATACATCAAAAAATTCCAAAAATTTCTAGTCACAACAAAAAGAAGAAAAACTTATAAATACATAAAATTACAAAGAACATGCCTAGTGCAATATTAGGCATAATACTTCTTTAGATAGAGCCCATTTCAGGGCTTCGTGAGTGGGATTCCTTCACAATGCTGAAGTTCATAGGCACTTTTTGACAGGGACTTGGTGATGACATACATATTGATCCACTATGGTTGAAGTGTTCCTTCCCACAAGAGGTCTTGTTTTTTATTATATAGTAGAACAGTATCACCCTCTTGGTAAGAATGAGGCTTGACAATGTTTTCATATTGAGCTTTTAACCCTATGCTTATGGGCTTTGAGGGCTAGTGTAGCATCTTGAGGAGTCTCGTGCAACTAATTGAGATATAGTAAGTGCTCTTGTTGGGTAGTGGTGTCGGGCAAGAGTTCAACTACAAGTTTCAATGAAAGAATTTGGCACTCGATAAGTAGTACTTCTTCCATGCCATAAGCGAGTTGGAATGGTGTAAAGATTGTAGCAGTTTTGACTGAAGTTCGGTATGCCCATATTGTAGGATATATCATACGATGATAGATATTTTTGTTGTTACCTACTAATCGACGGATCATGGTTTTTAAGACATTGTTAATGGCTTCCACTTGGCCATTAGCCTGGGGGTAGTAGGAGGAAGAGTGTTCCTACATAAAACCAAGCAATGAGGTTAAGTCAGATATCATGGGATTCTAAAAGTGAGAACCATGGTCTCTAATGATTGGGAAGGGCACACTAAAATGACAGATCACCTGATTGAATAGGAATAACATCATGGTTTCTCCATCGGCAAGAAAAGTGGGAATGGCTTCAGAGCATTTCGTAAAGTAGTCCACAGTGACAATAATGTAGTTGTGGATATCATAGGAAGTGGGGTTGCATGTGACGAGGTCAATACCCCATTTGGAAAAGCGGTTGATGGAGATAATTAGGTGTAGGGCAGTCGGGGGTGTATGCATTTTCTTTGCAAATATCTGACAAGGGTGAGACGACTAGATTGCCATGATACATGTAGAATTTTCTAGATAGAAGCCATGACGAAAAGATGACTGCCACATGCCCTAGCATGGGAATCATTTAAAACGTGTTCCGCCTCTTCATGAGTTAGGCAACATCAAAGAAATTTATTATCGCCGCAATGATATAAAGTATTGTTCAACACTAAATAGTGCCAAGCTTGGTGGTGGATGTGACGAAGGTTATCTAATGATAGTTTAGGGTAGAATCATTGTGATTCGAGGTAGACTAGAATGTCACCATCCCAAGGGTAAATTGAGTCGATCAGATAGATAGATTCATCCAAGAGAGGATCATGGGCTACCTCATTTGGATCGATAATGGGAAGATCCGACAATAGTTTTGCAAAGACTAAGGATTTTTCACCTTACCAGTGGTGAAAACCAAATCAAATGGTCGGTTGATAACAACCCATTTGGAATATTTTCCTCCAATGACTTGACAAGACAAAATGTATCTCATGGGATTCTCCAAACCACTGACGGTAGTCTATCGTAGCAAGAAATTGTGTCAGAAGTGATTGACATCAAAGAACTCTTCCAAGGATAACTTTTCCACATGTGAATATCGAATTTCAGGCCTAGCCAAGCCTTTCGATAGATAATATATCACATGCTAACTAATATCATCATGATTTTTAACCAAAACCATACCAATACAAGATGGTGAGGCATAAGGGAGAAAGTCGTGCAAATAGTTGGGAGCACTAAGTAGTGGGGAAAATATAAGTGCCTCTTTGAAGGCATCAAATGATCATTGGGCTTCATCATCCCATGAGTATGGTACTCCCTTATTTACTAGGTGCATAAATCCTTTGGTTAGCTCAACATAGTTTACGATGAATTGTCGTAAGAAGTGATATTTTCCTTGCAAACGTTGGAGATGTAAAATGGATTGGGGCTCAGGAAATTGAGTAATTTCCTTTACCTTATTGGGATCAACCCTAATCCTATGTTTGGAGACAATGAAACCAAGCAAGCATCTAAACTCGATTAAGAAAAGGCATTTGTGTTGAATCAAATGTATTTTATATAACATGCACCTAAGAAAAATTGCTCAAAGATGAACTAGTTGATGGGTTCACTTCTTGGAATGGGATAGAAGGTTGTCCAAGTTTTCTTGAACAATGTGTCTAATATCATGGAATACATAGTCCATGGCTTGTTGAAATGTTGCTCCAACATTCTTTAGACCAAATAGGGGTTTTCTATATTCCCCAAGGGAAAATGAAGGCATTTTTGTGTTAGTCCTCTCATTTTACGGTGATGTTGTTATAGCCTGAGAAACCATCCATAAATGAGAAGGATTCACAACTGGTGGGATCATCAATTATTTGGTGAATGAACGTCATTAGATAATTATCTTTTAGACATGGCATGTTCAAATCATGGTGGTTGACAGAGACTCGAATGATACCCTATTTTTTATCTATAGGAACGAGATTCAAAACCCATTTCCTTAAAGGAACATGGTAAATGAAACCAACATGTAATAATTTTTCCACCTCAACCTTCATGCTTGTAGTTTTGTAGGGGTGGACTACTCAGATTCTTTCACAGATAGGCTTAGCATTGTCATCAACCTTGATCTCATGCTCGATGATAGATGGATCTATGCCAGGAATTTCATCATAAGACCATGCGAATACATCGTGAATTCCTTGAAAAGACAAGTGAACCTTACAATTTCCTCTCGTTTGTAATCAGATTGAGTCTGTATATTTTCCTCAATGCCTGTCTTGTTTGAGATATCAATGAGCATCATTTTTGAAAGATTTCCCATGTTCTCTTCCAAATCCAAATTTTGGATAGTTCTGTGACTCGATGGAACGATCTCAGGTGTTTCAAAGGACATGATTTGTATAAGGGTCATGTCTGAATCAGATATCAAAATGCGATGGTAAGAGTTTTCCCAAGGTCCCTCCTCTAAACACATGACCTCTCGAATAGCTTCATCCAAAGGTAGGACTTCATTGAGGAGATCCTTAGAGGGAGAAGTTGTGGGAGACGAGGTGGTACCATTAGCCATGACCAAAGTGATAGGAGAACCAAATGTAGATTGAATGGCTTGATAGGCCAATTTGATTGGTGAGAGTGGAATGCTTTCTCCAAAAGATTCAATATTTAAAGGGGGTGGGAGGATCCAGGGATCAATTGGGTCATGAGGAATAGTGGAGACCATAAACATTATTTGTGGAACTGTGAGCAATGGGAGAGGAAAAAAAACCCATCAAGGAAGAACCCTTCAAAAGACCGGTACTAATACTGACATAAGATTCAGGTATGTCACTCACTAAAGGTACAGTGCCACTAGGAAACGGAGAGTAATCTGGGGTGAAAAAGGACAACTGGTCCACTATGACTATCCTTCCATCCAATGTCAATAGGATGATGCGAAAGACAATAGACATGATAGTAGTCATGGCATAAGTCTAACTACGACCCAAAAGTAGATTATAGTCATGTTTTAGATCCATGACTTCAATTTCCACCCTTACCATTTTCCCACTCAAAGTGATAGGGTAGATGGAAAGGTAACCATTTGGGATGAATGTATGGTCATTGAAATCTTTAAGGGAATTCGATGATGGAGATAGGGTTAGAGAACCCAAGGCAAGCAAACATGAAGTAGACATGATGCAAGTCAAGGTGCCTTCATCAATGATAGTTCTATGTACCCCTCATCCTTTCAAAAAAAATTGCACCTGAAATGCAAGCTAGTGGGAAAGGGGAGGTTTACATTTCTACATGTATAATATTACTAGTATTGAATCTTATGGGTCAACCACACCAATAGCCGAAAGCAGAGCTTTCCTTTGTGCTAGACAAGTTTGGAATACCTTGAGTGCAAACATAGAAGATGGTGCTTGAGTCAAATCTTCTACAATACTATAGTTCTGGGAAGCACTTGCAGATGTATTATGTGTTGTGCGATGAAGTGACCCTTTTGGGGGGATTAATTACAAGATGAACTAGCCTTTAGATATGAAGATCATTGGGTGGCGGTGGGATTGAACTTGGGGTAATGTCCTAAGCATTAGCGACTGGATCTCCATAAGTTTTAGATCGTCTTTGGAGATCAACTATTTCAAATGTGTAAATAGTCAATAGTCCTTCACCAGTTGAAGGATCATGTGGACCATCATTTCCCCCTTGTGGGGTTTGAGGTGGGCTCACAATAAGATGTTGTTGCTACTATCCATGGAAAGGGTTGTGTAATATTGTAGGGGTTCGACCAGTGTCCTTTTGAGAAATAAGATCTGTGCATTCTTGGAGGCACAGAAAACGATGTGTCATATGGTATTCCACACATATTTTGCAATACAACATGAAATATTTGTCCTTTCTATAGTCAGGTACTGCAATAGCTTTCTTCTTTGGGTTGGATTTATTGGTTGGTTGCTCTTTAGAAGGGGCAGTTTTTTTCTTATTCTTCTTATTCTTACTACTGGGTTTCTTTGTAGACTAAAATATGTTTATCACAATGGTAGGAAGGGTAGTCGATTCAATAGCAGGATCAAAAAAAAACCAGGCAATGTGTCCACTAAGTTGTTTTATAGCAAACCCAGAGGTAGGGCCGATAATAACATCAGCACGCGAGTCGGGTTGCTTAGTAGCGGGAGCATTAGAAGTTATATGGTGGGAATTACATCATATAATGTACCAAACTGTGAATATATCAAGTTTAAGTGCTGGGGATGACGAATGGATTGATCTTCAGTGACCGCACTACATAAGGCAAAGTCCTTGGCAATTTGGGGAAAAAGATATTTACAAATCAATATGCTAATAGACAATCTAGAAGCGAAGCTTTGACTGGCCTCCACCTATGTATCCATTCATGAATCTGATGAGAGATGTGGGTGGAGGTGTCTTGGCCTAAAGTAGTAAGGAGTTCCGTTCCAGTTTCATGGTAGATGGGTAACTGAAACTTCTTTAAAAATTCCATCGTGGAGGTGCCAAAGTTATTAACTGATGCATATGGTAACTCAATGTACCACATGGAAGCATTTCCTTTAAGGGTGAGGGGGAGGAGTCGAAGCCAGATAATATCATCCACATGGTGTTTGATATGCACCATAGATGATAAGTGGTGATATGTGTACCTGGATCCTCCCATTGTTTTCCTTCAAACATCGGGATGTCTGTAGGAATTTTGTGCTTGAATGGAGGCCAATGTATGTTATGGTAGATGGGGTCATTGGTCATCTTGTACAAATCAGAGATGTCGATTGTTGAGAAAAAAGGAAAAGCATTTGGTGCCCTCGATTTTGACTAGGGTGATGACGAATGACTTGAGATTCCTTCGGTCTACCCATCATATTGTTCCCAACATTATACATAGTATTTGTTGAATAATAGTTTCCTTTAGGAACAAACATATATTGTGGTTCTTGATATGGTTCGTTAGGCTGGTTGATATAAGCTTAATTTCCCCCAGGATAATAATTGCCCCCTTGACTCAATTGAGTTTGAGATAGGGGTGCCGAAATGGATTGAGTAATATTGGGTTGAGGGATCCCACCAGCCACATAGTTCGTTCTTGGCACTGGACTTCCATATGGAAGATTGATGTTGATCAATGACTATCTAATTTTTCATATAAATGGAGGGGGAACTATAATGCCCCTACTAGTATGTGCATGTTTGGAATGATTCCCCTTGGCATTTGAACCTAGGGGTTTGAACTAAACAAAGGATTCCATCCAAAGGGGTTCGTGAAGGGACTCGTGCTAATAGCATTATTTGGAGCACTTGCTGAAGGTCCAAGAGTAGACACAAAAAGGGCTGAAATTAGTATGTACTGGGTTCTACTCGTGTTGGGTGTAACTAAGTTGCTTGGACTTGGCACAATTTAAATAGCGGGGTTCACAATCAGTAGTGTAGTACTGACTATCAGCTGGGGAAGTGAGGGTGGACCAAAACTATCCACAAGAGCCCATGACTCACTAGTCATCGGCATAACGTTGGGTGTATGTACAGTAGAAGACATGGTAGGTACAGGTGCAATTGAGTTAATAGTGGTCTCAATGGATCAGTGGTAAGAAGATTATAGGTAGCTACAAAACCTTCAGTGAAGGAATCTTCCTGTAATATTGAGTCTTGGGATGTATTGACTGATTCAGTGTTACATATTGGAGACTCATTACCTAAAGATGGGTATTTTTCTCAATCAAGCTTGACGAATCCTCTAAAATTAGCAGAGGAAGACCTTGTTTTCGTCGATAATGATGATGACGACCATATGTATCCATGTTGACTAATATATTTTATCAATAAAAAAATTATAGTGATATTTATTATAGTCTCAATGATAACAAACTCACACCTAAAAAATAAATAATACTCTTAAAAGGCAATCAACAAGTAGGGGATATGACATTGTCTAATAACCACTATTTGCTGGAGATGAAACCTAGTATCACAAGGATTAAAGAGAGAGCTGACCAAATATATAGTTACAATTACTCTTGATCTTTGCCTGAACCTTAGATTAAGGGGCCGAGTACTCGTGAAGATGAGCACCCTCCAAAAAACTAGAGACAAACTAGGTTTATATGTTTAGGGACTAGGGCAGCCCACCGAAGTCACCTTATCTTTTTCCCTAAAACGTATGGCCACTATGGTTACCACAAATAACAGACACTATCGAGGGGGACATGGTCACATATAGTACACTATGTGGGTAGGATACTTGAGTCCTCTACTCAACTCTGATACCCCCGAAGGGATCCCTGATACAGAGAATACTTAAAGGAGTTGTAATCGAAGGCGGGATACCTTCTTTCGCATTCCAATGTTGTCTCGCACTTACCTCTGCTTTGAGTGGATAGATCCCAGATATTATGAGTGCAGTAGGATTTTCCCTCTTTAATGACACTAATCTCAATTTTATGATCTTGGGCAGTTAAGTCACAATTGTCTAACTGAAGATCCTAGCCTAGACTAATATGTGTGTATACCGAAAAAAGAGTTGCTGATTGATTTTATTATGAGATAAATTTTAAACTTACTTTGTTAATGTCTTTAGAAGGGGTGTTGATGTATGGATTTTTGTGGGACTCTGACAGAAACCATGCAGAAAATAATTTCAATTTCAGTTTGATGAATGAGTCATTTCTACAATGAGAGGATCATTTATATATCAATCAGTACCATTCATCTAGCGCAGTAAAACAGAAGCACAACTTGTATACTTGCAATGCTCTCTAGCAACTTAAAACCAAATAAATGCAGAATCTAATCAATTAAGCAGAAAAAATGTAACAAAATTTTATTTTTCTTTCTTCTGAAAAACATAACCAGTTAAGCTATTTTCCTAAAAATAAAAAATGCTCAGGAAATAGGACACCAAACAAACATGCACAATTGCAGATCCTTGATCAGACTATATACAACTTCCCCAACCTAGGAGTTCAAAGAATTGTTTGTTTATCAAAATTTGGTTCTCTAACAGACTTCAAAAGAGGGCAGAGAGAGTTAGTGACTACACTAACACTCTATCTACAAGCCAACTAAACATTATGACTCTCTGGTTGCACTGTTAGGGTGAGTTAGGGGGGGGAAAGCTCAAAAAGGAGCCTTTTGGGATCAGAACAAAAGATGAGCATAGTGAGAAGGGTGTATAATTGTCTTGAATGGTAAGAAATGGAACCAAGAAGTACAAGAGGGCATAGAAGAAAGAGAGATCTGGGACCTTGGTAGGAGAAAACTAGGAACTAATTATAGTCCCTAGCAGAGTCAAAAATTTTTCTATAGGGATTAATTCATGGGTGGTTGTGGTGGAAATACCCTCAATGATATTCCTAGGATCCTTGGCAGATAGATCAGATTAGTTGTAGCTGGAACAAAGAGACATGTACATATCCATATCAATGAAATGCTAATCAAAGGAGGGAAGAGATTACCTCAAATCTTGATGCAGTCTTGCTCGAGAACCCAATGTAGTGCAGTGGAAGACCTCTCTGCTAGCTCCTAGATCAACACCTACATATAGAGAATACAAGAAGTAATACTACAACATAAAATCTTGATAATCAAAACAATAATACATAAAGATATCGAACAACATGCATCTAATCTAATCATACATTATGGGATTACGTCAACATGTAACTGACTGACAAAATAAACACCACAGAGTAGACAACACAACTACAGGTCTATATTAATAATAATAAGAAATGATTACAACCATCTGGTGAATCAGGCTTCCCTTGCTCCTCCACCTCCTCTCTCTCTCTCCCTTCTTAACCTCTTGGTAAACCAATATGTCTCATAAAAAGTATTGACAATAAGTAGGAATTTCTTCAAACCTTTCAACCACTTTCACAGTGCCTGAAGCCTCCAATATATAGAATGAGAGGCTAATCCTTGCCAACTCTTTCATGAGTTCCCTTTGGTAAAAGCTAGGAAGTTTCCTTGATTTATTCATCTTTCCATTTCTTCTAGATTCCATTAAGAAAAGCAATATCCTAAAATAGGTCGAAGATGGATGTTTCTAGCTTTTGAGCTCACATATGAGTGAAAAGTGGGATATTATTTAGTCAACTCAATCCTTTGATCTCCAGACACTCACTGAAGTTGACTAGTGTTGCCCCTAAGGCAACACAGAGAGTTACCGTGGGGATTAACACCCCTGGTTCATGCCCAAGGAGTGTTATAACGCTTCTTGCTAGTTATTGGGGAGAATTACCCTAACAAACATGATTGTGAACTTGGTCAATATTTCAGTGAAACTATCTTTCCCCTATGATTCGATGAGGAGTTCATTTTCCTGTATAACACCTGGCTTCTTAGAGAAGAAATTTGTAGTAAGATGAAAATTATTTTCCTTAAAAGAAACAGTGGAGCTGGGAAGGAACCCTAACCTATAAAAAACAAGAAAACCAAAAATATTAAATTAGATACTGGCTTGAATGAGCATATACAAATAATAATGTAATTATGTAGACTGAGAGCAATCATGTACGTATAGCTGTGTATGGACGAGCACATGGACATGACATTGAAAAGTAAGAAACACACACAATAACAACAAGTAAGTCGTCAAAACCAAATTCTCAAAATAATCTAAAGGTAGGGAAAAACAAATTCCCCATAATACCTTGGTTGTTGGAGAACTAAAGAAAAAGTCCTTGTTGTTATTGAACAACATCAGACACATCCTGGTCTTCCTCCTCATGGAGTGACAAACCCTTGAAAAAATTCTTAGTAGGTAACAATTTTATCCTAAAACTTAGAAATGAAAGTGTTGATTTACAAATTAAAATTTGTTGTGCATACTTACATCTTCATAGCGCTCAATTCAGTTCTGTTGAAGACCAAACCTAGCCTATAGTTTGGTTAAAGGTTATATAGCCTAGTGGGTAGACCAAAGAATGCAATTGAGGTCAGTGATGAGGTGGGAGGAGGGGGTCTTTATCCCATCATGAACCTCTCCAATCTAAGATTGTCAAATTGACTGCTAACTGAATAAATGATAGATTTGGTGACACTTCACTAGTATCAAAGATTGACATAGTTAGAATGTCATGTGTGAAAACTATGTTTCTAGAAAATTAATTAAGGTTAATTCACATACAATGTTGTAAATCAACTAGGAAAGGGTTATGAGTTAATCAATATGCATATCAATATAAAATAACAAATGTTATATGTCACGCCAAGGATGATCAAGGAAAACCTTGAAAACATTATAATCATATCACATACACCCGAGGATAGGGTCAATGAATGCCATATATATATATATATAATATATATATATATATATATATATATATATAGATATATATATATACAGATAGATAGCACATGAATTAAGCCAACCGATACACCATTGCCACAAACATAACCTAGAATCAGTACAATTATATATATGATGGTGGTGAAGAGTTAGTAGTAAAATTAAAGAAAAAAGGCATGGTAACTTAATATAATTTGAATTATGACTGTGTTTTACATAGTTAAAAAAAAATATATTAAGTATGATGGGATTTATTTTACAAAAATTATTTATGATTTTTTCTATTGCAAGACATAATGTGTCACATCCCACTTTGCTTTTCACTGATTTGAGCTACGTGGGGCACCAGCTAAGTGACTCAACTCATTATTTTCCTTTAGCCTTTCTAGACTACACCTACTTAATTCATCATTCATCATTATTAAACAGTTAATTGAGGAATTAATTAACAAAAAGCAGTGACAACATAACATCAATGCAAGAGACACATCATTTCTTCAATAATTCAACTTTATATAAAATTATGCAATTTTTACAATTTTCTAGGGAGACTATGTCTTGACTCATTTCATAAAATTTTACAAGTATTGGTGAGCTTCCTGGTTGGTCGGCATGCCCTGCTGCATGACTCGACCAGAGCTTCACCTCTGTTCATTGTTACCCAGCCTTGGGCGCTTGTGCCACCATCTCGTGCAGCCAGTGTTCACTTGCAACCCAACTATCTCACCCTCCATGTACACCTATCATGTAAACTTGCCCAAATGCACCTCCGTTTGCCCATTGTCTACCTTCCGGCACCCAAAACGTGCACTAGGTTGGCCCGCCCAACCTATTGCCATCAAACCATCCGCTTGTCTACTGTAATCCTACTTAACCCACAAGCTCATACATTGCACATGTTCACTTGTTTGCATTGTTCCATGTTGTGATTTCAGCTATTTTTTTTCAGTTATGATGCCATGCTCCAAATATAGGGTTGCTCATACTTGGAAGGGGCTCAGAATTCACCAAGCTGACCCACCATTTCACTATTCACGCCTCTCTATATGTTAATACATTTTCCCACCATATGTTTACTACCTCGGGCCACCAATCTCCATGAACACCACCTATAACTTCCACGGGCACACACCCGCCCAAGACTTAGCTGATTATGGTGCTACCCATGTTGCCTTCCCCCCAATGAGTCCTCCAAATTTTTTCTTAAATACACTCACCCTAATCGTCGGTTAAACATACCTTCCCTATCTCATTGGTTAAACACGCCCACCAGATCATTGGTTAGGTGCGCCCACATAGCTCGTCGATTAAACACTCCCACTACCTCGTCCACTAGCTTATTAGTTAAATGCACCAAAGTTGGGCACCTAACTCATGCAAGTGCAATAGTGATGACTCAGGGGCCTGTTATCCTCCCCCACCAGAATTCATTATTGTCCCTGGTAATTTGACTACTCTCATAAACTCAGCATCATACTCAACAATCTCCTTCCTCCATCTCCACAGTGAATTCTCTACTTCCCAGCTACTCTCCTTTGGTGCATTCTTCCATTTAACCAAGAACTCCCATTGTATTCCCAACATGCATATTTCGAAGATCTAGAATCTTCTTTCGAACGAGGTGTGGCCTATCCACAATCATGGTTGGTCCTCTCAGTGGTGGTGTCCTCTTCAGCTGATATGTATCAAGTCAGCATCTCTCAAGTTGAATCATATGGAATGTAGGATGTTTCGAATGCATGTGGCTCAGAAGCTCCAACTCATACGAAACTTCTCCAACTCGCTTCTTTACCCATAATGGTCTTTCACACTTCCTCATCAAAGATCTCACAAGAAATTTTAGTGACTGAAGCTGATCTCTGGTAATCCTAAGAAAAACCATATCTCCTACACTGAAGTGTGTGTCCCATCTATCCTTATCTGACCGTTCCTTCATCCTCCTTTTAGCTTCATGAAAGTGCACCCGTGCTAAATCCAATTTCTCCTCTGATACTTTCAAGAATTTCTTTGCATGTGGACTCCTCATAAATCCCATCGATAACATGGTGTGTGGAGCAACTAGCACCTGTCTATTTAACAACTCAAAAGGACTATAGCCGATTGCGGAACTCTTCTCCATATTGTAGCTAAACTGATCCACATCCAAGAGTTTATGCCAATTCTTCTGAGAAACCTTCACATAATGTCTTAAGTAGTCCTCCAACGGTGCATTAATCCATCGAGTCTTCCCATCTGTCCGTTGAAGGTAACTCAAACTCTGCAAAAAAATTGTCTTGACCAACTTGAACAAAGTGGTCCAAAATATTCCTATAAATCATGGATCTCAGTCTCACACAATACTCAATGGCATACCCCAATAATTCACAACATGTTTGAAGAATAACTCAATAGTCTTCTCAACTCCATGTGGTATCTTCATCGAAATGATGATGCCATACCTAGAGAAATGATCGACCATGACCATAACTCCATTATACCAATGTACCTATGATAAGTGAGTGATGAAGTCCATCAAAACACTCATCCATGGTCTCTCTAGAATCAGTAAAGACTAAAGCAATCCTCCCTGTCTCTGGCTATCTGATTTTTCCTTCTGTGGAATGATGAATGTATGTACATCCTTTCACACCTTCTCCCAAAATAATCCTCTCTCCAACAATGCCAAATAATGATGCTTCCCTTGGTGGCCAGCCCATTGAGAATGGTGCCAGTCCTTCAGGGGGTGTCTCCTAAGTCCTGATGACTTGGGAATGTAAAGTTGATTCCCAAAGAACAAGAATCCATCTTGGAGAAAAAACCTCTATGTATTTTTCTCCTTCACTTGCTTCAAGATGCTCTTTGCTTGAGTATATGTCTCTATACTAGCTCGAAGTCTCTTCTACATCTCATTAATCATATTTACTTGACTTCTACTACATTTTTCCTGGTCTTCTTCCTCCTCATGTGTGGCTAATTGTCCATTCCTACTGAGGGAATTTGCAACTGCATTGCATCTACCTAATCTATAATCAATAGTCATGTCAAACTCTACCAAGAAGTATTGCGAACGAGCTTTATTCGTTGATAGCTTCAGTTGTGCTGAAAAATAACTCGCTACAACATTGTCAGCCTTGAGAAAAAAAGGATTCCTAATCATGTAATGCCTCCATACATGTTAATAGTGGATGATCTCATTCATCTCCTTCTCATGAATTGGATACCATTGTTCTATATCCTGAAACTTTTGACTGTCATATGCCACCGGATTCCCATCCTACATAACAACCCCTCCTATCACAAAATTTGAAGCATCTGTGTGCACCTCAAACGATATCTTAAAATCAGGTAACTTCAATATTGGTGTTGTAATCATCCTCTTCTTCAAATCTGCAAATGTTTCTCAACACTTTTCCGTCCAACTTCATCGCTTTTCCTTCTTCAAAAGGTTTGTGAGTGGCGATGTCACCTTGGAGTACCCCTATACAAACTCTCTTTGGTATTTGGTCATCGCCAAAAACACCCTCATATCATGGACATTCTTTGGTCGAACCCAATCCTCTATCTCCTTCACCATTCTCAGCTCCATCCGTATGTTTCTTTGAATCACAATATGTCCAAGTAACGAATTCTCAGTCTCAGAAAACATACACTTTGAATTATTTAAGTACAACTGATTCTTCTTGAGTGCCTCAAACACGAAATCTAGGTGCTTCTTATGATCCTCCATGTTATCACTGTATATCATGATATCATGTAAGTATACTACTACAAACAAATCCAAATATGGACATAGCACATTGTTCATCAAAGTGAAAAACATAGCACGATCGTTACACAACTAGAAAGGCATAACAAGGAATTCAAAACTTCCATACCTTGTCACAATCTCAGTGTTCTTATCATCTCTCTCCACTATCTACACTTGATAATACCCATTCCTCAAGTCTAGCTTGGAAAGCACTCAAGCTTTCACAAGCTTATCAAAGAAACTTGTAGCAAGTGGCAAAGGATATCTATTCATATGTAGTTCATTTGTATATTTTTTCCACTGGAATAATACTAGAGCACCATTTGGGGACCTTGAAGGTCATATGAAACCTGCATCAGCCAAATACTTCAACATTCATTTCAACTCCTCCAATTCCAGCCCTGATAAATGTTAAGGAGCTCTTGACCGAGGTTGCTTCCCTCGCTCTAGCTCAATTCTATGATCCACAACTCATCTTGGCGGAAGTGCTTTTTGTGTCTCATCAAGCTTCAAATTTTTATATTTTTCCAATATATAGAAAATTTCAGCTGGAATAGGCCTCCCCACTCCATTATTGCTTTCAAATCCCTTGATTATTGTCACATATGTCTCCACATCTAAATCCCACATTGCCTTCCTCATACATAGTGCATAAACATGTTGCACCTTCACTTGCTTCCTTCTCTAATGGAGCAGAAAAGTCCATGTTCATGAGCCTCCAATCAACGTGATCTCATCGCAAAATGGGACAATAATTTCCTTATTTTCCTTCAGAAAATTTTGCCCCAATATCATATCAAAGTCATCCATCTTCATCGTCATGAAGTCCAACCGACCTTGCCAGTCTCCAATTCGAATTGTGACTTCATCTGCCAATCCTAACACTTTAGCCTTCGAGTTCACTACCTTGAATTCCACATTAGTTGGAACAATATGCAGCCCAACTTCTCTTTACAACCTTGTCATCATAAACTTGTGTGTGGCACCCATGTCAATGAAAGCTTGGATGGTTTTTCCATGAACCTCCAAGTAAAGAAACCCCAAACAATGTATCCAAGATTTCTTTTGTTCAAAAACTTCAGACTACATATATACCTAGTATATGGATATTGTTGTTGTACTAGCTTTGATACAATCTATCACAGCCCCAATTCTTTTTTCCCAAATTGAGCTACGTGTGACACCCTCTAAATGACTCAACTCATTATTTTCCTTTATGTTTTCCTGACTACGCCTACTTAATTCTTCATTCATCATTATTATATAGTTAAGTGTAGAATTACTTAACAAAAACAATCACAACATAAATTTAATGCAAGGGACACATCATTTCTTCAATAATGTGGTTTTATATAAAAATCTGCATTCTTTACAATTTTCCAGGGAGACTACGTCTCACCCCGTTTCATAAAATTTTACAAGTCTCAATTTGATACCCAGTCAGTTGGCAGACCCTGCTACACGACCCGAACATAGTTACACCTATGTTAAGCATTGCCCAACCTTGGGCGCTTGACCCACTATGTTGTGCGGCCCACACCATTCACCAACGACCTAAATTTCTAACCCATAGTGTAAACCTGTCATGCAAACTCGCCTGCCTGTGCCTCCACTTACCCGCTGCCCCCCTGCGCCACCTAAAACATACGTTGGGTTGGCCCACCCAACCTATGATCACCCAACTCTGCGCTCAACTACTGTAATATTGTCTAACCTGCAGGCTCATACACTGCACCCGTTCACTCCTTCGCACTGTTCCGTGTTGTGAGTTTAGTTGATTGTTTTTGGTTATGTCACCATCCTCAATGTAACAATTGCTCTGACTCGGAAAGGGCTCGACCTTCACAAATCCAACCCACCCTTTCCACAAGTCGTACCCCTCCATATGTTAATACGTCGCCCATCAATCTTCGTTACCATCGTCTATAACTTCTGCTCGCAAAAACACACCCAATACTTAGCCAATTTCAATGCCACCCATGTTGGAATTCTGGAATACTTTAGTGTAAATACTAAACAATATTACTTACCAAATGAGAATTGTACTGAGTTCTAACCTTTTTAGAGGTTGCAAAAAATCATCCGAATTTGAAGAGTGTTGGTTCACAATTCACCTTTTTTTTGGTAGCATATTTTTGGCACTTAAATTTTTTTTATACATTAAGTATGATCATTTTTTTAAAATGGTAGTGATTTTCATTCAAATTTTGAAAAGTGTTGATGCAACATTAACTACTTTTTTGGGGGGGCTTTATTTTAACACTTTAATTTTTCTTATATATGCATAATTTTCTTAAAATATATGTGATTTTCAAATGAATTTTGAAAAGCATTGATGCATCTTCAACATCTTCCTTTTTTCTTTCTTGTTTTTTGGGGGAATATAATTCACAATTCAAACTTTCTTATGTTTTAAATATGCTGATTTTTTTTTTTTTAATTTGATTATTTAATCATGTTTTGTCAAAATATGTTTTCCTTTTACAATAGTTTTTTTTTTTTGCAATTGTTTTCTTACAATGAATTTTCAGTTTTTTTGGTAAATTTATAAAAAGATAATAAAATTAATGTTTTTTAGTTAGATTCTTTTATATATTTATATATAGTTAATTAATAATTCAATAAATATAAATAATTGTCAACTACAAAAAAGAATTTTAAACATTTGAAAAAAAAATACACATTACATATACATATAATTAACAAAAATGATATTTTGAGACCATTTCATTAAAATGTTTGTGAATTTTTGTGCTAAGAAATCATGAAATGTGAATTTTTGTCTTTAAATAATGATTCACATGAAATTTTAAGTAAAAAATAAATAAATTGGGAAAACAAACATAATAATTAAAAAATAAATAAACATTTTAAAGACAAATTGAGAAAAAAATAACAAAAAAGTGAAAACTAAATAATATATAAATAAAAATAATTATAGCATGCTATTTTTTTTAAATGCAAAATAAGAATTGAAGCAAAATTATTAAAAAATAAATAAAAAATAAACAAACCTTTAGAAATTAAAACATAATATATTTTTTTTAAATAAATAAAAAAAAAACTAAAATAAAAAAGTTACACTAAAAACAGCTCAAAACCTTAAAAATAAATTTAAATTTTGAAATATATATTAAAAAAAATAAAAAACATTCAAAATAGAAAAATAAAAAATACATAAAATATTATTTTAAAATAACCATAAAAATATTTAAAAAATAAATGAAAATACTTAAAACAACATTAAATTCTAATATATATATATGAATTAATAAAAAATACATTAAATAAAATACAAAAAATAAAATATTGATTTTTTTTAAAAAAAAACTAGTTCTAGCTTGGTGTGGCCCCGCCTAGCCAGAAAGGGTTGTAGTTATGTATTTTGAAGCTCCATGTCATTACACCATTAACTCCCACGATCCTTTCCACCCTGGTGGGGGCAATGGTTGTCTCCTAGAGTCAACCAGACACTATGCAAAAGAGTGCCTAATTGACTCTAGGAGTCATAGTGCCCCACTGCGCATGCAGCAAGGGCTGCGAGAAGGGTTGGTTGAGGGAGGCACAAGGGTGGTTGAGTGGTACACCACACCACCAACCCCCGTTGTGGCCCTTTCCACTCAAGTAGGGGCTCATTGTTGATTCTTGTAATAAATTGTATGTTGTATAGTACGATACACAATTTATTGTGGGAATGGATTGTGTCTTGTGTTGCACAACGCACAATCAATTTTGGGAACCCATCAGGAGTCACCACTCGGGTGGAAAGAGCCATAGGGATGTTTAGATAAGTGGACACACTACTATTTGAACTGTCCCCATATCCCTTGCCTCCCAGGTGAGGCCTCAAGGTCGATTCTTGGAATCGACGAGGACAATGCCTCATCGATCCCGAGAATTGTCAGGGCATTCCAAGCCAGAAAGAAATTGGATCTCGTTATTTTTATATTTCATTTTAAATTCATTTTATATATATATATATATATATATATATTATATATATATATATATATATATATATATATATTATTATTATTTTTAAATTTAATTTTTTTTGCTAACTATTTTTTTAATTACTATTATTATTATTTTATCTGCTAGAGGGTTATGTTTCTATTCATGATTTTTCTAGTCAGGAAAATATTACTTTCACTCTTCTCAAAAAAGCCCCCCACATCAAGGACTAGTGGGAAACCTACTACAAGCAGGACGATGAAAGTACAGGCTCACTATGTTCAATCGCACCCACTTGGAATTCATTCCGGGATGCCATCAAGGAGTAGTACTACCCTGTCGAAAGCTATAACGATCAATACATAAAGTGGACCATGCTGCAGTAAGGAAGGGACCAAGATGTGCCAGAGTTTACCAATATTTTCCATACCCTTCACCCAAAGTTGGGTATCAAGGATTCAGAGTAGCATTTGGTACTCAAATATCATGGTTGCTACAAAAGTACATCTAGGAAGACATAGAATTCCTAAACATATCCTCGCTCGGCGTGGAGTATCGATATGCCACCAAAGTCGAGCAAAAGTTTAAACAGAATAAGCGAGACTTTAGTTCTGCAAATCCATATCAAGGGAAAGGTACCCCCAAATAGCAGAACATATGACAAAGCCAAGGCGGGGTGGCCCAAGATAACCCGCCAAAGCTGCACGAAAAGAATAGTGCTGCAAAGCCAAAAAAGGACATGAGAAAGTGGTGTCAATTCCATAAGAGCTCCACTCACAACACAAGTGAGTTTGAGGCTAAGCAGTCACCAGTGGTTGAGCTAAAGGTTTCAAAATTAGATGCATGTTCCAACTCTGAGTTGGAACCTAACAAGGGGAATGACAAAGGGAAGTAGATTATTGATGTGGAGCCTAACGCCACCATTGCCACCATGAAGATTCAGAAGGAGGAACCCAAAGATCCAGAGGAGGAGGAGCATCTCTTACACTCCCAGATGTGGGTAAAGGGCTCCCCACTATAGTTCATTATCGACAGTGGGAGTCAAAAGAACCTCAATTCAGCAGAGGTCATGAAGCAGCTAGGCCTACTAACTACAACACATCCACAACCATACACCATTGGGTGGCTTCACCAAGGACGAGATCTTTGCGTGAGCCAACAATATTACCTTCCATACAACATTAACCCCTTCATGGATGAGGTATTGTGTAAAATTTCTCCCCTTGAAGTTTGTGATGTATTATTAGGACAACCATACTTGTGGAAGCGACATGCTATGTATGAATCAAGGCCCCGTGTTGTTATTATTACTTTGGGAAATAATTTGTACAGGATATTGTAGGTAGCACCACCTATCGTCATCTCTTTGGTTACTGTAAAAAATGCAGTAAGCTCATTTCCAAAACAAAGAAATTTGTTTTCCTGATGATACGCCCTCAAGGAAAGAAGAAGACAATGGCCACAGCCTCTAAACAGGGCCCCTCCACACAACAACTACAGATAGACAAGGTTGTGGAGGAGTACGAGGACATATTAACCTCCCCCGCAGGGGTTCCCTTTCACTATGGGGTCAACCACTCCATCAATCTAACCCCAGGAGCACCGCTGCCCAATGGACCAATCTATTAGTGCTCCATTCTGGAGAATGATGAAATCAAGAGGCAGATTGAAGAGTTGATGTAGAAATGTCACATTCGTCCGAGTTCATCTCCCTGTGGGAGCTTGATTGTGTTGGTAGAGAAGAAGGATGGGACTTTGAGACTTTGTATTGACTATCGGGCATTGAACAAGATCACTATCTGCAATAGGTACTCGATCCCATGGATTGATGACCTCCTAGACCAATTGAAGGGGGGAAAATATTTCAGTAAGATCGATTTGAATTTAGGATATCATCAGGTACCAATCGAATCCTCTGATGTGTGGAAGGCTGCCTTCAAAGCCAAGGTGGGCCTTTTTGAATGGTTGGTTATGCATTTCAGATTTACGTATGCATCTGCAACCTTCATGAGGCTAATGGATGACATCTTTCGACCATTCAACAACTTATTTCTAGTGGTATACTTGAATGGCATCTTGATCTTTAGCCAGAGTTGGGAAGAGCACCTCCACCACATCCGACAGGTTGTCCAAACATTGCAGCAACACAAGTTATGTGCCAATTTGCAGAAATGCACTTTTGCATGACCCAGGTTTAGTATCTGGGGTATATTATTGATGCACAGGGGGTGCATGTGGATCTATCCAAGATCTAAGTCATTCGGGATTGACCATCTCCAACAACTTTGGCATAGCTCCGCAACTTTCTATATCTTACCAACTTCTACCGCAGGTTTGTGTTGGGATTTTCTCATATCGCTTGGCCTTTGAGTCAAGTCACCAAGGGAGGAGTAAAAGAAAACTTCTTTTGGTTTGAATCTCGAAAAAAGGCATTCACAGAGTTGAAAAATTGCCTCTGCTCGACATCATTTCTCACAAAATCAGACTTGCAACAACCATTTGAGGTCGAGACAAATGCCTCTGATTATGCTATTGGGGAGGTTGTTCCTAAACATGGGCATCTAATGGCTTATCACAGTGAGACACTTTCAGACATAATCTGGAAGTATCCCAATGATGAAAAAGAGATGCATTCCATTGTGGAGGCATGCGGACAATGGAAACATTACATTTTGGGGAAGGAAATGGTCATCCACATAGACCACTAACCCTTGCAATTCATACAGACCCAAGGGAAATTGCAGAATGATCGCCATCAAAAGTCGACCACATACCTACAACAGTTCCATTTGAATATCAAGTATAAGAAGAGTAGCACCAATAATGTTGCAGATTGCCTTAGTAGACCACTGATCATGGCGTTAACCACCGTGCTCAACTCTTATGGGCACGAGACTTCTAATTTTCCACATCTCTACAAAAGCGACCCAAAATTCAGCCACACATACTAGACACTCTTGCAGGGTCAGCATGTTCTAGTTTTTCACCTTTGAGATGCCCTGTTATGCCACCTAGGTAACTTTTTTGTTCCTTCAAGCATGCGTGCCAAGATGATTTTGGAAGCACACTACAATCAAGCTACTGGCGATTTTGGGTTCGAGAAAACGATGACAGTACTGTAGAAGTATTTCTATTGGCCGAATCTTTGACAGGATGTCAAGAAGTACATCAGATCATGCACTACCTGTGCCATTGCCAAACTGACCATCAAGAAGCAAGGCTCTATACCCCACTTCCTACACCTAATCGACCTAAAGAATCCATCTCCATGGATTACATGTCAGGCCTTCCTTCCATTAAGCATGGAAATGACTGTGTTTTTGTGGTCGTCAACAGGTTCTCGAAGATGGCCATTATTGTGGCCTGAAAGAAGAATATCATATCCAAAGCCACTGCTAAACACTTCTTTGAATGGGTGTTGGTACACTTGTGGATCCCATAGTCTATCATCTTAGATTGGGATAGCAGGTTCCTCAGTACATTTTGGTCCAGTCTCTAGTCGATGCTAGGCACCAAATTCACTAAGTCCACAACATTCCATCCTCAAACTGATGGCTAGACAGAGGTTGTTAACAGGATGTTCGTACACATTCTGTGCATGTACAACTCAAAGAATCCACACACATGGGAGGAGAGCCTCCCCTATGTTCAGCACAGCTACAACCAGACTCTCCATAGCTCGACTGGCCATAACCCTTTTTAGGTGGGCTTGGGATTCCAACCACTATGTCCCATTGATGTAGCCATGCCATTTGTAGCTACTCACGTAGATTCGTCTCATGTCTAGTCCAAAACAGATCAAGAAAATAGCTTCATTGAGCACATCCAACATATCCGCTAGTAGGTCCATGACATTCTGCAGAAATCAAATGCCAAGTACAAGCAGCGACATGATCAACATTGGGTGCCACACAAGTTTCAGGTGGGCGACAAAGTGTGGCTACATTTGCAAAAGGAATGCCTTATCGGAGCCTATCAAAAAATCAAACCACTCTAATATGGTCCTTACACCATTACCAAGGCTATGGGAGACAATGCATTTGAGCTCAGCATTCGCCCATTCCTTGGCCTACACCTAGTGTTCAATGTGGACCACCTTCGACCATACTTTCCACCATTACTAGACACATCTGACATTACAGAATCGCTCACACCCACAGAGTTAAATCTAGATTGCATGGGACAAGATGCAACTGATCGGATTATGGACACTCGCCAACAGAATATCCAACTGTATTGGGTTATCAAAGCAGGCAAACTCCGTCACCAGGGCAAGTGGCTCACCAGGGACCAAGTTTAGCAGAATTTTCTTCATCTCATAGTGGAACTCAACACAATGGGGACCATTGCTTCCTGGGGGAGAGGAATGATCAAAGGCAGATAATGGTGGCCACATGCCAATTCCTCTTGTACCCCCAACATTGATTCTTTCAGTTTTTCAGTTTCCTTAATTGTAGAATAGTTTACTATTTTTAGCAAAATTTTGGGTCCTAAACTTCCGGAGCCATTTTGAGGTCCTAAATGATGTTTTTTGGAAACTTCAATGATTTTTTGTCTAATTTCATATTTTTCATCCTAGTCCTTGGAGAGATCTTTTGAATGGGTTATCATGCACGTCAAACAGAGATAATATGACCAAGTCACAACCTTTGGAAGTTGGTTGTCTAACTCACCCCAATGGGGCCCATAAACTTTTGGTGTTATATCTCCTCGGGTTAGGGTTTTTGTTGTTTAGTGTTTGCTCTTATTGTTTAATAATATAAAGGCACTTGAGCCTCATTGTAATTCAGTTCAGAGGCATGTAGCCACCACATCTCTTCTCAGAGATAAGCTACCATCGCCCTAGCTGGTGTATTTCCATTTCTGTTTGTAAGCATATTTCAGTATTTTACATTAATGAAATGAAGTATTGTTTCCACTACATCTCTATGTTTATGGTTATCTCTATAATTTTTTGCGTTCCACTTTAAATCTGGATCAACCAAGAATGTTTTGAAAAGTTAAAGAAACTTGTAACAACAACCCCTAAATTAGGAATTGCAAACCCAAATAAGGAATCCACTATGTGCACTAATGCATATTTGGAAGGCCTTGGAGGACTATTGATGCAAGAAAACACAATGGTAGCCTATGAATCTTGGAAGCTTAAATACACGAAACAATTATGTTGTGTATGATGTAGAGTTGGAAGTAGTAATACATACGCTAAAAATGTGGAGAAACTATCTGTTAGGAAAAAAGTTTACTTTAGTGATAGACCACATCAACCTGAAATATTTCTTTAGACAACCTGATTTAAATGCTAGACAAGTAAGGTGGCTATCTTTCCTCATTGAGTTTGATTTTAATATAAAACACATAAAAGTAAAATAAAATAAAATTGCATATGCTCTAAATAGACATGCCCATGCTTTGATAGGGATGTTTGTTAGCAACATTAGTACCAATTATGTGGAACAGATTAAAACTTCAAAGCAACAATATCTTCAGTATCTGAAAGTTTAGTAGAAATTACAGTAAATGTAAATTCTAGGATATACTGAAAATTCTAAAAACTTGTTAACCTACCAAAATAGATTGTATATTCTGAGTGTCGTCGGGATAAAACAATGATATTGGATGAGTATCACAAGAAACCATATGCAAGCCATCCTAGTTACCAAAAGATGATAAGGACATTAAGGACAAACTTTTTTTAGCTAGAAATGAAGAATAATGTGGCAAAATATTTAGCAAAATGCCAACAAGTAAAGGTGGAACATCAATGCCATGCCCGATTGTTAAATCCATTGCCCATTCTCAAATGGAAGTGGACATTAATTTCAATGGATTTTATTACAAGCTTACGAAGTACAAAACACCAACATGACTCGATCATGGTGGTGGTGGACACCTTGACTAAAGAAACACATTTTATATGAGTGCAGTCTACTTTTAGAACCACTCAGATTACAATATTTTCTTGAAGGAAATCTTTCAATTCCATGGAATACCAAAAATGATAATGTGAGATAGAGATGATAAAATTACCTCCAAGTTTTGGAAAGCTTTTCTTGGATGCATGTGGACTCAGTTAAACTTTAGTATTGCATATCATTCACTATCATATGAACAAATAGAAAGGACTAATCATATCTTGGAGGACATGTGTCATGGATATGCCTACTAAGTGCGAGGAGTTTCTACATTTAGTAGAATTTTCCTATAATAGTAACTACAAAGCTTCAACTAAAATGAGTCCTTTTGAAGCTTTATATGGCAGGAAATGTCATGCACCACTCAATTGGAGTTGATCAGAAGATAGATTAATATTGGGACTCAATTCTCTGTAGAAAATGAAACAAGTGGTGCAGAAGATTAGATAGAATATCAAAACAACACAAGATAGGCAAAAACGTTATGCCAACAGGAAAGGAATTCATAAAAATATTAAAATTGGAGACCATGTTTACTTACAGGTAAAACCAAGAAAATATATGCTAAGAACTAGGACTTGTGCAAAATTGGCACCACGATTCTGTGGGCCTTTTGAAATCTTGGAAAGCATTGGTCCAGTAGCCTATCAACTAGCCTTGCCCCGCCATACTAAAGCTCATAACATTTTCCATGTATCTTTGTTAAAGAAGTATGTCCATCATAATTCTTATGTAATTTATTTCAACTTGATACAGGTGGAACTTGAAGGATACGTTTTGTGAGAGCCACACTTCATAGTAGATCAAAAAGAGGTATTGCTCCAAAATCAAGCCGTCGCTCAGGTTAGAGTGTAGTGGAGGCAATTTACACCTGCAAAGGCTACATGGGAGTAGGAAGATAAAATGAAATAAACTTACCCAACATTATTCAAGAATGAGTAAACTGAATAATAAACACCATGAATGGTGTTATTTTGAAGAGGACGAAAATGTGACACCCCTATGTTTCTATTTAATTATCTCACTATTTTTAGAAACATTTATTTTAGATATGATGGTTGAAGGCCATGATGAACTTGAATGAAGGAAATAATAAATTATGATGATGTAATAAATGAATTCTTTTAATAAAAAACAAATTTGGAAATTACTTGGGAAAGAAATAATTGAGTTAATTTTGCCAAAATTCGGAAACCAATCTTCCCTTAAATGGCTCCTAAAAAAATCCCCAAGAGCTTGTTACCAAGGTTAAATATGATGGGAGAGAAAATATGTTAAATCAACTAGTTGCATAAAAACACTTAGTAAACGGTGGAATAAAGTGTCGTGAGAGATAAAAGTGGGCTTTAGTGGAAAAAAAAAAACCTAACTCAGTGGGTTGGTAGACCCATAAGAGCAGGATGCCCTTAAGGAAACATCTGCCAAGGGAGAAACGTATAAAGGTACATTGCCTTGATTCAGAAGGGATTGATGACTTTGGAAATAAATCTTCGCTTGGGGGGAACTAGAGGATAACTTCATGGTTGGGAAGGAAATTGTTTTACCAAGTGCATTCCCAATAACTATTGTGAGTACAAATTTTTCTTATTTATGTTAAACATGTTTTATTCTGCATTAGAAATTCTGTATAAAAGAAAAGTGCATAAGAATAAGAAAAATAACCCTAGAATTTATATTGTGTTATGGCTAAAGTAGGAGTGATTGTGCTACTTAGGTAAAATTAATATATGTGTGTTGGTGTACATGAAAAAAATGTGTATACATTTATTGATGAGTGTATGGAAGTTAGTCTTCTATACATATGTCACCGTAGAAGTTATTAATATTTCCGTATGAGAAAAATGGCATAGAAATGATGGTACTTAAAGTATAAGTAAATGAATTATCTATTATGGAAACCCTCTAGGCAATATAGGATTGCTAATTCCATAGTAGTTAACTGAGAATGGATTTGATAGGAGTAATAAATGACTTAGGTGTTGTTTTATTGTTATGATAGAAAAAATGCATTATTTATTGTCTACTACATTTCATTTTAGCTTTCCTAATTTTCATCTTTCTATTATGAGGAAATTCATATGAAATTTTCGTTGTTGATAAAGTAATGTAGACATTTATGAATATAGATGATGATTAAACTGGATTTATGCAATATCATAGAACTCTATGAATGAGAATAGTGCAGAAGAATCGAATTCCCAACTAGGTGATACCAAAATCAGATTTAAGGAATGTAAATATAGGGTTCAAAAGAAACGAGTGATAGTTATGATTCCTGGTAGCGAAATTTAGATAGATGTCCTACTATTATGGCCACTAAAGAGCCATGCAAAAAAAATAACACATGTAATATGTTAATAGACTAGGGTTTGGGATTTTGAAGAATCCCAAATGAATGAGGAAAACAAGTACCAAATAAGCTTAATTAGATAAAACGAAGTAGAAAGTGCACACTAGTTACCCATTAGTTGACCAGACAAATTATCATAATAAAGAGTGCATAATTTTGGGTAACCTACGTGGGATCTGTTGAACAAATAACACCTTACCTCATCTCCGACGAATATTGCTAACACTAATTAAGTGTTGGGAAATTCACTTTCCAATATATATAAATTTGATTAACCTTCCATGTGGCTACGATTAGAAGTAAATAATATTCATATATCCAAAATCTAGGGAGTGTATAGGTGTAGAATACCAATGTAAAAATAGCCAATTAACTGCTAAGTGGTTTATCCCATTTTTCTAAGTATAGAAGAGAGTTATAAATGAAAAAAAGAGAACTCATAATTTCATTATGTTTTGACAAAAAATTGAGAAGTAAAAATCTTAGCCAACTCATATTCCTTCACAGGTCACAGAACAACAAATGTGCTTCAAGAAGTAAAAACCCTACACAAATTGTATTCCTTAACAATTTATAGAAGAATGAATATGCTTCAGGAAGAGAAACATATATACATTTAAAATTGACATATGGAAGCACTCTTGAGAAATGACCAAATAACAATAAAGATAATGCAGGGGCTTTGAGGAAGTTCGATACACCATTATATGGCTAAAAGATTACAATATAATTGTTATAGGAGGATAATAAAATTCAACCTCACTTAATTCTTGGGATAAAGAGAAAGCGAACTATATTAGACATAGATCCTCATCTGACTCTCTCACTCTTAAAAACATGAAAGAGGGGTTTTTCTTAACTCGCTGAAAAATACCGAAAAACTAAAGAAGCGTGGAGTTGTATTGGTCACCGACCAGCAATCCATCATAGAAAGAGGTGAGAGCGTGCAAATGCGCATCAATGAGGAACAATTTATTCTCATAGCTTTAGTACATGTAGCAACGCAGTCATCGACAAAATTAGTGTTACCATAAGACATAATTGGATATTGAGAAAAATCACAACTAAGAACAAACTAATCTTTTCCATCAGGTTTTGACCATTTACCTATGGGTGAAGGAGTGATCAAATGTTTCGGTATCTGTCAATAAAACCAAGGTAGTCAATACTCTTAAACAAGGAACCTACACATTAGTGCTAATCCTTAATCAAGGATTTTAAAAATTAAAAAAGGGATTACAATTCTTAGATGAAATTTCCCTTATAGAGAAATTTTGGGATAAATCTTACAATAATAAAGTGTATGTAAAGGTACCGTGAATCCTTACCTATTAATTATGGCGGAGTGATGAAATTCTCCAAATAGAAAGACATTGTCATGGCAGCCCTGGCATTTCCAAAAACAACTTGTCCCATACATCAACAAATCACGTGTTAATGGAAAATTGATGTATACCAAGGATGAATGGGATTAAAATATTTGATTAAGTTGGAAATAAAATTGTAACCGAGGGAAGTCCTTTGTACTAAATACCCTGATGAGAGGGTCCAAAACATACTACTTGTGAAATCACAGCAGCAAAGGGAAAAGTATCAAACCTATAGACAAAGAGAGAATTTGAGTACATACTAAACTATTCATGTTCACATCCATTATCAATCTCCATGTAGTAAACCATATGAAAGAGAAATCAGAAAATGGAACCTAGAAGAAGAACCCATGTATATAAAAAAAAATGTACCTTACGAGCTGCTGAAGTAGTATGGGGGTGAAGAAGCACTACTCTTACCATAATAATGGACAACTGGTTGAAAATAGGACATGTCATGGGCAAGGTGTTGCAACAAGGAGAAGAATTTCTCAACAAGGAAAGAACAAACATCCAATTGCGACCATCTGGGGCATGTAAAGTATAGGCTAGGGTTTATTGCATGTACATCCATCGTCAGATCAAATTTTACAATCCCAATTGTCCAGCTCTGCCATTGTACCTATACGAACCAGTGATCATGTGACCATCTTGAGAACAAATGCCACTTGGCAAAAGTTGGTAGGGTGGTTAGAAGTTGAATTGATGGAGGTCAGGTAAGGTGTGGCGAGTTGGTAGACCTCAAAGAAACCACTATCATTGTTTCCAAAGTGGGTCGAATAAAACAATGGACCATATCTTATACTAAATATTTCCATGCCCCAAAGTGGTGAACCCTTGAGCGCTTTAATAAGTTCTATAGATGGGACTTTAGGTCATATAGGAAAAAGATACCATTCATGACCCTCTCATAGTGTATCGACAACATGTAAATATTCCATCCAAATAACTGTGCCATTCATACATTTTGAGAGGAAATAAGTGTAACTATACATTATTTCAGAGTACTTAAGCTAACAATATGACATTGCACCATGATAAACATGAAAGACATAATAATATTAAATAAGTGGATTTTGATTAGGCAAGCTAATGGGTACATGCCTTTTAACTTGTTGTGCGATAAAATAAATGTGATGAAAAATTGACCTTAAATATTATTTTAAGGTATGCTCAAAATGAAGTAACATATAACTACCCCTTTAAGATATATATATTAAATAAAATAAAAAAGTTAGGCAAATGTGGTACGTTACAAAAATTAAATTCTAGGATGTGTCCAAGTTGCAGATTTTGGCCACGGCACACAAGGGTAATAACCCAACCCTCCGAATATATATTCCTTACCATGCAAACATAAGGAATGGATAACAATATGGGAAATTTTCATATAATGTCCAGGAAGATAAATATTTGTACATTACCTGACCCTCCTACAACTGGTAAGTAAGGATGTAGTCGGTGCCATAGTTGCAAAGCCCAACCCTCGGTGGATGGAGGGAACCTGGGGCTGGTTGCATGGTGGATAGGAGGGTAGTTTCCAAAACTGTTCAGATTCTATCACCAACATAAGATTGAAATCCTAGCATGAAATATATCGATTTGGACACAAAGTATGAATAAGTATTGGATGCCAGTTAGGTATCTCAAGAAATTTCGAGAAAATATTTCATTGACTAAGTTGGTTCATGAATGGGTAATCTAATACAGCTTGTGTGTGACATTGAACCAATGTTTGGAAAGAAGGAATGAGCCTAAGACCAAATCTATTATTCAACATGTATTACGATCGAAGACATCATATAGACATGAACCTTGTTGCAAAAATATAGACGAGTGAATATATTTTATGGAGGTGTAGCATTATGTATCCCCGTTTAAATTAAAAATGCAATGGATGATAACTACCTTATGGTAAGTGTATCTAGAAATGGGAATTCCACAGTTCATCTAAATTACTACTAGTGACATAGATACGAGCTGCCTAGGATTAGTTATAAAAACAAAAACAATTCTTTTTGGGAGGTGTTACAAATGGTTTTTGAGCTAAAGGGTTCAACATTGTGGCCTTCTTAAGGGAAATTATTAACAAGACTCTATAGTATCCCATAGTAATGGAGAATTGGGAATATGGTAATTCTACCTAAAGGATCAAATTTTGCACCATTACCTAAATTAAATCTTGAAATATGAGTACAATTAGATAAAAAGAAAAATTAGGTTGTTTTAGACAACACAACCTATTTGAGAGTAGCAACTATTAATTAAGTGCGGGGAATGAAGAATCCTATCTTGGGTACATTGAAATGAATTTTGTTATGTAAGATACTAATTAAGTTATTGTCAATAATACCCTTATCTATCAGAACTAATATTTTGAGCACCTAGGAGAGTAAATAGTTTCTTGATGGAAATAATGAAAAAAAAGTGCATGTATAGACAAACATAACTAGAATAAGTAACAATACACTGTTAAAAATTATGAAACATTTAGGAAATAGGGTTGGGTGTTCTATCTGAATCCCCCTAAAAGTAAAGGATTGTCTACTTGATGAATGTTCATTAATAGTTGTGAGCCATTTATTAATGTGTTAAAAAAATTGGTGTATTGGTATACCCAAGGAATAAGTTTAGGCATACTTAATGATAACCATGTCAAATTTGAATGGAGCAAATAGAATGTGTGTGATTATAAAATATGCATAGGGCTTGTCTTGGAAAATTGATTGGAAGCATTGGAATCTTGTTCACCAAATTAAACATCATTAAGTGACATAATGGGCATCGATAATGATGACAAAATAAGATAAAAACCTAAATGTTAACAATATAACTAAGATATAAATGATTTCAATGTAGTAATAAGTAGTTGGTATGAGTAAGCTTGAATTTCATGATTGATAAAAATTGGTAAAAGATACTAACAAACTTATCCACTCGAGAGTCTCTACCATATGCCTTTAGTATGGAGGAATGCCTTTGATAATGCTTTAAAATTCTAAGGGTTCTGGCATCTAGAAGATATTAGGGCATTTTATAGTTTTCATATTTCTGAAAAGAAACCCTTTAGCCTCTTAGAGTAAAAGAAATCATTAAAAAAATATTTGTATAGTTGACTCAAAAAAAGGAAATTCTCCCACACAAGTTACCCAAGGAGTTATGAAGTGAGGTGCAAAACATGACCTATCAGTCCTCTTTTCTTTAATCAATCAAAACCAAAGTAAATAAATCTCAAAAGGGGAGTGTCAAGCAATTGAGGATTGTAGTAAAAGTTCCTTTACCAGATAATATAGTTGAGGAACCACTTAACCAGATCCTTGATGATATGATACATTTTCTTTAAAAGATATTGACCAATATCATAGGTTGAATAGGACAATATAATGAATATATATATATATATATATATATATATATATATATATATATATATATATACACTCAAAAATAAATGTGTATATTAAATACTTATAATTTTCTTTTTACTTAATGTGGCTTGAAGAATGGGTAGTGGGTAAAGGTAGTATGTGATCCAAATATTGGTGGGTAGATCGGTAAGGTAACAAAATAAAAGGAGGCACATGATTTTACAAAAATCAAAGTTTTGGTACAGAGAATGTTGGTGGCATATTGGAACAAGCATTATCTATGCTTGTTGACATGTGATGTACTAACATGGAAAATGCAGTGTGCTGCTAGATGAGTACTTTAAAGAAATTTATTATGACTTTTAGAGATATAAATCAAGTTTCAAAATGAATATATCCTTGCAAAATCACAATGTCAAATAATCACACTAACAAGATGTAATAAGTAAACTAACCTAGTGAATTGGAAGGGAAAGGAACCTCATATCTAATGCATCTAATTTTAAAAAATGAAGGGACGCATGTAAAATAGACACCCTTACAGAATAGATAGGGATACAACCCCCAGAAGATAATTACAAGAATATCATATGGAGATGCATTGGAAAGCACAATTATAAGGCTTGGTGACTTAATTTTCTTATTACCTATTGTGAAACTAAACATGCTCGTATTATTACTGGTCATGTCCTTGGAACATCACCATAGTTTCCTTCAATATTTCCTTATGATTTCCACCTGGTTGGTATACTAAAATATATTAGAAGTAGAAGAATAAAATCTGAAAGCTGATTGAATTATAAAACCTTGATCAAATTTGTTTGCATAAAACAATAGACATATAATTAATTTTGATATGATTGGGTCCACATGAGCAAAGGGAAAGATAATGTTCATTGTGAAAAAGGGTAAGTTGGAGTAAGTTTGATATTATATTTGATATCATGAAAGTATGATGGCGCCTAAGGAACAAATCATTAGTTGCAAGTCATCATAAGAGAAAGGTAAGGAAACCTTTGTTGCAATGATAACGTCTATGATTACTGTGTGGGGGTATAATAAGATAATGAAATATTCTCAGGTTGGAACAAAATTATTGTCTACTAGATCTTACATGTAATTTTTTTTGAAATAACTAGTCATAGAATGAAGTAGATAAAAGGCCATGTTCTAATATACTAGGAAAGAACTATATTGCAATAATAAGCGAGTATGAGAAAGTCAATACACATACAAGAACTAAAGGCAGATACCCAATGGTTGTACTCAGAAGAGAAATTGTGCATAATTTCTATCAATAGCCTATAACATAGGATTACAAAATGGACGAAGTTGAAAGAATACTACAAATAGAACCTTTGGTTGGTGTTGAAGAAACTAGTGAAGTAACCGAAAATGGGCGTAATTAAGTTTACTTAGACAAAGTAGACAACAATATCACCACTTTTAGGTTCGAAGAAAAATGAAGTCATCTAGCACTACTCATGCATGGCTAGTGTATATGTAACATTTAATTAAGATAAAACACAGTAGCATTATTTAATACGATCTATCATAAAAGACAAGGAATATCAAATGTTTTATGAAAATATTAACGTACTACATGAACAATGCTAATAAAATTGAATACATACATAATCTGAAAATATAGTGGTGCCACATGATGGAGTCTTGGGCAATTGGCTTACCCATTGGGTAATTAAAAGGGTTAATGGTTTTGTTAATGAAGTGAAATAAATTTATTAATTTTTTTTATTGAGTGCAAGATGCTAACTAATATAGAGTTAGGATACATGTATGTACCCTTGCTAGATACATAAATAACAACTGATGATGTATATAATAAAGTATAAAATATGTGTATATATGTCACTAGATGATTGATAGAAACTAATGACAACCATTATGACTGTGGAATGGGGTTGATTGAAGAAACTATTCCTAGTTGAACTTCTATGCATTTTTTCAGAGAGAGATATTATGGCTTAGAAAAATAAATCACCTAGCTTAGAGTGTCATGGAAGCACTTTAGCCAAAATAAGCTACCTGGGAGGATGAATAATTTATGCGAAGACTTATTCCATCCCATTTTAAAGGTTGAAAACAGTAAGGATTGTGTTTCACTCAGGGGAAGATGTAACACCCCTCAATGAAAATTCAATACCTAATTTACTTTTACTGCACAGTGTTGGTAAATCATGAGCTAAGTGAAAAGTAGTAGCAAAAAGTTCAATGTTTAAAAAGTTTTATTTTGATCTATTTTAAAAAAAGTTATGGTAAGTCTTGAAAAGCACGGGGAAAAACCACTAAATGGAAAGTTATCATTCACTAGATATTGTTCTCTATACGGTTAGAGTTAGAAGATAGTTACTCCTTTCCCTAGAGATAAATAATCTTAGTTGTGACAAGGGAGTCAAGGAGGGGGATAGGAGGAGTGAAGACTCGAGGCAACGTTTAAGACTTGGTAACTAGTTGGAGGACGTCCAAGTGAGGAAAATGAAGAAAAATGGCAACAAGATGTTGTTAAATAGCTAATGGAATCCCCAAGATAGTGAGTCTGTGAGTTATTTGGATGAGCCTTGTGAGTTCTTTGGATGAGTCTTAACAGTCTTGATGCCTTTGAATAAACCTGGTTACATCTCTATCAAGAAATTATTCTGGGAGTGAAAAATTGACTTGGGGGGAGAAATGGATGTAATTTCCATTTTCATTAGTTGCGAGGAATGGTCTTTCTTCCTTGTGGATTTTGTGACAACCCAAACCTTAGCAGATAAGTACTCTAATAACTTTACATTTTCTCTCATAATAGAATTGTTGTTGTAAATGACCAATTTATATAAAATCTTAATTGTAAATGGTTTTTGTATCATTGAATTTTCCTTAGAACAAAATATGTTACCGCAAGTGATTGTACACTAGGAATTTTTTGTAACAAGAAAATTGTCATAGTTTACAATAGAAAATCATTATGAAGACTACTAAGACTATCTGAAAAGATAGGAAAACATGTAGAATTTTTTGTAACAAGAAAATTGTCATAGTTTACAATAGAAAATCATTATGAAGACTACTAAAACTATCTGAAAATATAGGAAAACATGTAGATTCCTTGCAACGACCCTGTCGTATTACAGTAACAATTGGTGATAAGGAAAGGTATGTTCTCTTTACTTTAAAAATCTGTAGGGAAAGGTTCAAACCAGCAAAGGAGAAGGTAAGGAGTCGATAAGCATCCTCTGGAATTATGAAACTCTATAATTATAAATAGTATCTTTACAGTCACAATAGAAAACTAGTTATCTCCCACCTACTATACATGATTCTAATCTAGGAACAATCCATGTTTTCTATATAAAAATATCTTGATAATTGAAACTATTGTACAAAACTGAGTCGAACTTACTAAATTGACTCTTATTTATGATAACAAAATAAATAAGGGAAGTTTGTAACAATGGTATAGGGGTAAAACTCTCAAATACTTAAGTGAGTCGAACTTACTAAATTGACTCTTATCTATGATAACAAAAGAAATAAGGGAAGCTTGTAACAATGGGATAGGGGTAAAACTCTGAAATACTTAAGTTAGTCTTTGAGCCAAGTCAACAAAATTGACACCTGAGAATCAATCCCTAACTTATTAGAATAAAAATCAAGAATCAATGTGGGTTCCATATTAGTAAAATAACTATATAAATAATTATGATTCATATTTAGAAAGTGGAACTTTAGAATCAATCCCTAACAGAATGGACACCTTAGACCTCAGAATCAATCCCTAACTGATTAGAATAACAATCAAGAATCAATGTGGGTTCCATATTAGTAAAATAACTATATAAATAATTATGATTCATATTTAGAAAGTGGAATTTTAGATCAGATAGGTTAAGCTTTAATAAGTATGTGATTTTTAAAATAATATGGATAGCAAAATAAAATAAGAAAAATATGATTAACTCATTAGAATTATTGTTACAACAAAACAGAAGAATCTCTTAGTATCTACCGCACTGTCTCTCTTGCTATCTCTTTCTATCTGATATTGGTTAGTGGTAAAAACCTCTGTTACATGGGAACCATTTCCAAGAGTTGGGAAACTCATTCCAATGGTTCTCGCGCTCCCAGGAGCTTTAGAACTATTCAGAACTATATGGGAACATTCCCTTTTTAGGTGGAGCTACAATGGGAGCTTGGGAAAGTTCTAGGAGCTTTGAATACTGTTTTCTTTGGAGTTCTCACGTTCCCTGGGGTTCGGGATACAAAGCATGTAGATAAATGTGTTGAACTACCCATAAAACATGATCCTAAGATGAAACATTCATAGGAAGAAAGGCCAAAGACATCCTTAACACCAATATCCTTAATTGAGAAACTGGAGCAATCTCTTGATGGGTTAAGGAAGTGTGTGAGACCTCGATGTAAGGGCAATATCTAGGATGTTATGGTGATGAGTATTTATTTTGTTGTTTATGTATATATATGGCATAAGATTGTGTGTGCACATTGTATGTGGTAGTCAATGCTTTTAAAACATTAGATTTTCTTTACTTTTTCTCTTAAGAATAACTAGAAAAACATATGTAAAATTATTCCGTTGTATTTTAAGCCAGATTGTTTCAAAGACTCGTCATGTGCCATAATGTTACCATAATGTTAATATTTTATATATATAAAAAGGAAAGACTCAAGGGAGATAGACACCCAAAGAATATATTTATATATAAGAGAGATTATATGTTTATTATTTAGACATTTGAATTGATTTTAATATGTTTCAAAGACTCGTCATGTGCCATAATGTTAATATTTTATATATATAAAAAGGAAAGACTCAGGGAGAGAGGCACCCAAAGAATATATTTATATATAAGAGAGATTATAGGTTTATTATTTATATATTTGAATTGATTTTAATATTTGAATATTTTGATTCAATATGATTTATTATTATTATATAAATTATAGAATGAAAAATATGAGAAGGGAGAGGTAATATATATATATATATATATATATATATATATATATATATAATATATATATATAACCTCTCCCTTCTCTAGCTGTTCTCAACAACCGTACCCAAATTCAAATTCCTATCGTTCAAGAAACTCATACAAAATAGGTAAAAACATATAGTCACTTATAAATTGGAATTGAGTAGTGTAAAAAGTTCATGCACAAAACTAGAATTGATTTCTACGAACCAAAAAATGGGAAACAATACACACTGGATGAAGTGAATTATGCAGGTAAACTAAAATGGAAATTTGAATAACAGGAATGTCTCTCTTAATCAAAGTCAATCGAAAAGTTATATTTTATTACAACTAAACATTCGACATTGAACCATGGAAATAATTAACCCTCAGAAATTTCTATTGAAGCCATGGTGTTATTGGTAGCGACGAAATTTATAAGCGTTACTCTACCAAAGACTATAAAACAAAATTATATTGATTACCCTTATTAGTCCCTGCTGGGACTATTAGTGTTCGATCCGCCATTGACTGCCTATTAATTTGGGTTGACCAGAGCATTTAATTGATGTTTTCCGCTTTTATCCAAAGTTTTATTTTAGAGCCTTGATGTTTTTTGCTTTTTATCCAAAGTTTTATATTGGAGGTCTTATTGCCGGGTTGCTGAATTTCCAAATCCAAAAAAAAGATTTAACCAAAGTTTGGATGGCTTGTTTCGCTTTGTGAATTTTCATAAATTTTTCCCAGATCCAATGTAAGGACTTTATGGCTCATTTACTTTGCCACTTGGCTGACATGCAATTGCTATCCAGGTGGAATCAGGACGTTTGGTAGTTCATCCGCCATCACATGGTCGAGGTAAGGTGCCTTTAACTCTGGCGGTCCGTTCTGTACGTGGCTAGCAGTTTGTGTCAGCACTGTGGGTAGTCCTGCTATCATCGATGGTGATGATTTCGCCTGGCTATCCAACGGCTAACACCAACCCGCGGTTTTCAACCTAAGCCTCGTTCAGGATAGTGGAATTCATTTGCAAGTCGGTTCCAGCAGTGCTAGCTCTGGTAGGCAGAACTCATGCCGCTCAGGTTGTCAACTTCTCCATTCCGTTTCCACAGCTAGCAACACCAGGCTTCCTACATCCTTCAGGTAAACAACTTGCAGTGAAATTGTTTCTCTTTTTTTGAGATTCTACACATTAGCTACACCTCTATTTTGTGTTATTCATGACCTCGTCTGCATTCTTTGGTTGCAGAGTTTGGGTCTCAAAGGTGAAGGTCTGTTGCAACATTGAAAGTTGTTCTGGTTCGCGATGGCTCCACCCGACCCAGGTAGGTTCCCAACTCTTAGCCACTGCGTCCCCTCATCCAAACTATTATAATTTGGTTTCTAGTTCACATACTGACACAGTCTTATTTTGTTTCCTACCCTGGTTGTGGATACAGGTTGGGCGCCTACTCTGCTTTAAGGAAGTCCTCGTTGCACCGGGTCGAGGGTTCCAGGTATGCATTTTTCATTCGGCCGCCCTCAATGGAAAGTCTCCGTTCATTACTCGTTGGACGGCTAGCTAAGGGTCTCTTCGACTGTTTCTCTGTCGAGTTGTATGGAAGCTCCTGAGAGCAAGCTCGGGTTTCCCTTGTATAGCTTTACTTCTTTTGTTATAAGAATTCTTTGGCATTTGGCCATGGTTTCTAGTCCCTGTCCTGGGGCTTGGATTATGGTACGACTGTATATGGTCATGGTGCGGCATGCTTCCCTCTTATTGCTGTAATGTAAGTTAATATGCTGATTGTACTCAGATGTTGGATTTTATTCTTTTATTGTCCCTGAACTGCATGCTCTAAGGGTGTATTTGCATTAAATGGACTGTGGAGATTCTCTGTTCATGGATAATCAGATTCGGCCAACTGTTGGTGGATAATTGCTACTATTGATTGATTACACTGCACAGTTTGAAAATGTATCTTGTATTTTTTATTTTTTTTATTCTAAATCCGCTTACAGCCACAAGCTTAATAACACTCTACTAGATCCCTTTTGACTCCTTAAGGTTGGGTTGTTTAAAATGCCCTACTCAAGAGTTTGTAACACCAGGGTGTTAAATTTTGGCCACGCCCGAGAATTCAGTCCACGCCCGAGAATTCAGTCTGGTCTGCTCAGGCTCAGATGCCGCTCTTGAGTGGCTGCCCCATAGCACTGTAACTCAACCCTCGCTACAACGCCTCGAGCTCTATCTCATAACAAGTCTTGGTTTTGTCATTCAAGATTCATCTTTGATTCGAAAGGACGTCAATTATATTTTGATGTCACATGTGAATTAGTTAAAATGCATACTTACCATGCTCCCTAATTTTTCTATGCCATGCGTAGCTTCTTGCTATACTTTTACGCATAATTTTTTAATGTGGACAATATTCTTTTCCTATTTGTTTTCTGTGGTTGTACGTCTTTACCACGGAGTTTCCTAGCATGGCTAATACAAAACCCCGGGTAGCCAGATGTTTGGAGATTTGCACTTGTAAACATCTCCACTTTTGATTTAATTTAAGGTTGAATCTGACGTTCTTCACTTGTCTAGAACGATTTAGCCAACCAACACTTACCCGTTTGCTTGAAAAATCTGTCATTTGCACTCCTCCCCGGCGGTGAGATGGCTCTGCAAAGCACGGCGTCTTTGGACCAAGCATAGCCTTGATTTTTCACTAGTAGTGTTACTGCTCCTTGCTGTAAGAGGGCTCAGAGTGATTAAAGTATTTTTCGAAGATCGTTGAGGCTAATCTCTCGTCTTCTTCATACATAATCTAAATCTGAAAGTGTTCATGGAAAATCCCATTCTAAAATTCAATTCTGCAAACACAATGCCTGAAGCATGTTAACCCACTTCTAGGTTGCTTTGTTGTTGCCTATTTCATGGGTAATTGGAGCCATAGATAAGGTTCTTTTGGCATTTTCTGAAGATTAAAGGGCTGCGTTTAAAGTTCTTTGATCTTTTACCATGTCAAAGCACGTGCTTCTGCAATCGCTTGTGCGTGGACAGGAACTTCCAACCGATCCTTCTATACATTTCAAATTTAGTTTTCTATTTGAAATTAGATTTAATAACTGCGAAATTAGTTTTTTCACATGCACAAAAAGCCTGCCAAATCGCGTTTAAGGTCCACTATCTCCGAGCCTCTGAAAAGACGTGGCTCTGCTGAGCTCCATGGACCCCACAGGTTGTAAAGTCCCCAACGCCAAAGACAGCAACTTCTAACTGATTGCTTTATATATTCTAAATTTAGATAAGTTTCAACTTTTTACATGCGCAAAAGCTAGCCAAATCAAAGTTGGAAAATAAGGCAAGGCGTGCGATGTTATGCGCTCGGTGGATAATCTGATATACTCCGTAAATGAAATGATTTTGATGAAGTTGACGAGGGTGAGCAGCTTGACAGATCCAAAGAGAATAACCACCTTAATTCATTTTCATTAGGAGATCCATAAAGAATAACCACCTTAACTCAGTTTTATATTTTTTAGGTGTACATTATTTTAATGAAATATAATTTTTTATTTTTTAATAAAAATTAAATTTTAATAATAAATTTTATTAAGAGATCCAGAAAGAATAACCACCTTAACTCAGTTTTATATTTGCTTAGATGTACATTATTTTAATGAAATATACTTTTTTATTTTTTAATAAAAATTAAATATATTAGATATTTTTGCAGCATGTGTACATCACCGGATTTAAATTTCTTCATTCCCATAATCACACCACAGAATTTGCGAGAAGGATGGCTATTGACAACCCATATAAACATTTTTAGCAAAGAACCTGCTCGCGTTATCGATGTCCTTTCCATATGATGGTAGCAGATGACAACGGGAAAGGATGAGCGTGGTGGAATTGAGTGTCTCAAGGCTGAGAATGGATTTCCTTGGGAGTCTTGAATCAAATCAGAGTGGTGAGCAAAGTTAAAACAAATAATATTGTAAGCAAAGTTTAAAAAAATAATATTGTATATGTGAAATATACATGAAGGTAGTGTATATATATGGAAGTGTGTATATTTCAATTAATATAATATTGAATGTATTGTTATTGTTGTGTTAATAAACGTTTTACATTTTAGTATAGGGGTAATGTGTAGATGTAATGTAAGAAAGTTTGTAAATATTTGTACATTGAGTTTAATATGTTGAATTTATTTTAATATGTCCAATTTATAATATGTAAATTAGTAAATATTTACATGTCTGTTAAAATTAATATAGAGTTAAAGGTGAATTTAATATAGAGTTAAAGGTGAATTGTTCTGAGCCTTTATCGGTTTTGTTGGCAGGTATCCAATTGCATCGGTTTTGTTGGCAGGTATCCAATTGCAACTCATATTTCTCTGATTCGTTGTTGAAGAAGTAGGAATTGGGCTCTCTGATTCGTTGTTGAAGAAGTAGGAATCGGGCCAATAATATACGTGGAGAATTTGCCTCCAAACATTTGTGTATCTCGGCTCGAACAAGAGTATAAGAGGTTTGGAAATATCAAACCTGGCAAACTGTTGTTTTTTCTTTCTCTACATACATTGCATTTCTCAAAATTTTCAAACACTTGAAATTCCCACGGAGAGGAATTATGTTGAGACGCTAATATTTGCAACTGTCAGGGATCGAGTCGTTATTCTTTAATCAAATTTGAATCTAGAGACCGTTGCAGAGCAGAGGATCTTCAGGGTTAATTATAATTACAGTGAATTACTTTTCTTTTAATGTTTTAATGGCTTCATTTATTTTCAAAAGTAATTGGACCTTGTTTTTGCAAAAGCTATTGAGGGTTAATTATAAAGCTATTCATGTTTAATTATAATTATAGATCATCATCATATTTTAATTTTTTAATGGCTTTATTTATTTTCAAAAGTAATTGGTGTTGATGCGTGTTGATGCTATTTACAGGGATCACCTCTATGATACTATTTACAGGGATCACCTCTATTGATATGTAGCCAACTCAGTTTTGTACCACTGTGACATGTTCAGTTTTCTTGTAATTGATTCACTGCTCTCTGAAACCATCCTCGGTTGTTTTGTATTATTATTGGCTTGAAAAATGACTGGCATCATTTCAGATTTCTTGTAATTGATTCACTGCTCTGTGAAACCATCCTCGCTTGTTTTCTATTATTATTGGCTTGAAAAATGACCAGCATCATTTTTTTAAATCGTTTTTATATATATCACACACTACAAATTTCTTGTAATTGATTCACTGCTCTGTGAAACCATCCTCGCTTGTTTTGTATTATTATTGGCTTGAAAAATGGCCAACATCATTTTTGTAAATCGTTTTTATATATATCACACACTACAAATTTGGCATCTCTTAAACAAAAGTACTAACGAAATTTTCCAATCCCAGTTTTTGTACTTGTAGCAAATTTTGATAGATGAATGAAAATATTAGTGATATCCATGTTCCCCTGTTGTAACATGGATGAATGATTATGATATGCAATGATATAACACATTTTAAGTCATATCTTGTGTACCATGGTTAAGAGAGCTTAGCATAAAAATAATTTTCTAATTATATATGTATATATAGATTTATCTTAAACAAATGGTAAAGGGTTCACAACTTAATTTGTAATTATCGTTGTCTCACCCAACTATACCAGTAAATATATCTAAATAAACTCCAAAACTTATCACAAACAACTTAGATATGTATGAATATATATCATTTTATATTAGATTGATTTTGGATCTTTTTGGGTTTATATTATTTTTTAATTTTTGTGCATTTATATTGTATTTTTGTACCTGATGATTTTGGAGATTTTTAATATTATATTACTATTTAAACAACTCAATATTAGTTTTTTTTCCAAAATTCTTCAATGATAAAATAATTTTTATAAAAATAATATGGTTCTAATTTTCAATTAAAAATAATATGGTTCTAATTTTCAAATAATTAAAAAAATTGCAGTATCACAAGAGCTTAACTTATTAGGAGGTGTTTAGTTTAAAGCTATCTACAGTGGAAAAACATTAGGTTTCAAACTCCGTGAAAACAAATCCCACCATTAGTACAAGTTGGTGTGGCTCAAAGTGGATGCAATTCTTAATTTATATGCCTATTAACAAACTCCTATATTTATTTTGTTTTATAACATTTAGTTTGAGTTCCTGACTATTAATTTTTTTCTTCGTTTCTACATAATACTGAAATTCTAAAAAAAATTAACCCGAATCATTGTCCCAATGATGGTAAAGAAGTAGACTTTTTGAACCTTCAGGATGATGGCGGGTTTTTCAGGTTTTTCTCAGAAGAGGGACTCCCTAAAGCTCCATTTCCTAACAACTAGAAAGGTTTGTATGCGGTTCTATCTCGAAGGGGTTTACTAGGGTCTTCCATTGATGCACAACTAGACTTTTTGTGTTCATTCCATTATTTGCAAAGCTAAATAAGATGATATGTCTTTTTAAGTGTCAGACCTTTCTCGTACATGTATGTAACTGTAAAATGTACATGTATGTCTCGTACACTGTAAAATGTACATGTATGTAACTGTAAAATGTCACTACCAGTTGGATGTGAACTTGTGATTTATATATATTAAAATATAGGATTCAATGTCATTTATTTCCACTCTATGGGAATGTTTAGCTTCGTGTAAGGCTTAATGGGTTTACCTACTAACCAACTTAAACTTCATGGGACCTGGTGTTGTAAATTGATTTTCACTACACACAGATCCATAGTGTTGGATCACTATGAAGAATGCATGGTACAAATAAAACCCATCTACTAGTTAGCTTCTAAACAATTCAAAAACCAAAAATTCAATTATAATTACAATTTTGTATTGTTGCTGTGGCAGACCCCGGCAAGGTCCCTTGTTCCCTAATATAAGAGATGTGCATTGAAGGTTTCCCAGTAAAAATAGTATACTGAACTTTACAGCCGTGGTTGAGAAAATACAATTGCTTATAACTATCAGATTGCTTCTCCATAAAGGCAAAAGCCTCATAAAATAAGTTCACAAATTTACATATCAACTTTGAGTTTGAACAAAAAAATAAACTTGTTAAATGATGCTCTGCAGCAAACAAAGAGGAAACCTATGACAGAGCAGGGGGTGTAGACCACTTAATTTAAAGATGGTGTATAATGCAGAGTATGTTCAATAGCCGACTGTAATAACCCTATTCAGTTCAAGACGGGCATCAATTTCCCTACAGAAAGGAAATAGTAGGTTTAAAATATATGCGAAAGTTTCCTTCGGCAGCTTGCTAAAAAAAAGATGTGAGACCATTATCAGGAGAGGAACCTGGTTTGAAATCTTAAATCTCATATGGGTCGTGGAAGGCTGAAGCGAGAAAAAAATTCACCTGCAAAATAAGGGCAATAGTTAGGGTTCGCCCAAACATTAGAATGTAAATGAATGTGTAATAGTCCTCAAAACTTCGCCTACCGCTGAACCTGGAGGAGATTCTTGCCGCATTGCAGAGGACCGTAAATTTAATACAATGTACAAATGAATGCAACGAAAATTAGAAAATGCTAAAACCCCAAAGAACAAGTGGTCATTTTTTTTATAAAACTCAATTCTAATCAGGGAAACTTTAGTGCATATGTTGTGAAAATTACCCGGGAGTTTGATAGCATAGTCACCACACTAGATCTATAGATCTGTGAGAGCAGGAAATACCAAAATATTAAACCGAGAGGGTTAAAAAAGAAAAGTCCCTGTACTTCTAAAATTACAAATTGTTGTTGGAGAGAAAAGTAACCTCCAGGATGCGTCCAAGTTGCAGAATTCGGCCACGAAACACAAGGGTAACAACCCAACTCTGCGAATATTCATTACCATTACAATGCTGAATTAAGGAATGGATAACAGTATGGGAAATGGCCATATAATGTTCGGGAAAATAAATATTTCTTTATTACCTGATCCTCCTGCAAGTGGTAAGCAAGGATGTAGTTGGCAGAGCCCAACCCTCGCTCGATGGAGGCAAACTAGGGATGGCTACACGGTGGATAGCAAGGTGGTTACCAAAACTGTCCAGATTCTATCACCATCGTAAGATTGAAACCCTAGCATGATAGTCGTCGATTTGGATTTCAGCTATGTGGGTCAAGAAATTTCGAGAAAACATTTCATCGACTGAGTTGGTGCGCAAAGGGGTAATCAAATATAGCTTACATGTGACGTTGAACCAATGTAATAAGCCTAATACCAAATCAATTATTTAGCATGTCTTACGGTCGACGACGCAATATAGACATGAACCTTGTTGGGAAAGCATAGACGAGCAAATATATGTTATGGAGGGGTAGCATTATGTAGCCCCGTTTAAAATAAAAATGCATTGGTCACTAATTACCATACGGAAAGCTTATCACTCAGAAGTGGGAATTACACATTTCACACGAATTACTATTCGTGCCATAAATACGAGTTACTTAGGATAAGTGGTATAAAAAAAAAGCAGCCCAAAAAATTGTTGAGTGGCGTTAAATTTACATTTTATTCATGTTAGTCTATGAATGTAGCAAAAAATATTTTCTATGTATTTAATGATCACTTCATATATATAACACTTTATTCAATTCATACCATTTTCATTATTTAGCTCGAATAAATTATAGCGAATTACCCATGAAAGGGATGTATAAAACAAGCTAATAGAGATTAATGAACACATGTAACACAATTTCAAATTAAATAGATTTATTCAATGTTTTATATGTATGTTCGAAGAGGGAGAAACTTGTAAATATATGGTTTGGAATGAGTTTAAATGAAATTTAGTAAATGGTGATATGAAAGATTTCAAATAATTTGGTGAAAAAAAAATCAATATTTTTATGTTTATGTCAGAAAAGTGATGAAATGTGTAAATATATAATTAGTAATGAATTTAAATAAAATTTACTAAATGATATTATAGATGACTTCAAACAATTTGACAATTTTTTTTTCTTTTAACAAAATCTTAATTTAAAAATACATTATATTTATTTCAAAACATTTATAAGAAATTAAATTCACTAACTTACTATTCAATAAAAATAATATCTTAATTTAAATTTCAAAACATAAAATAGATACAACTTTGTTGTCATCATTGTCACAATATATACACTTTTAATAGATGATGGAAATCATTATCATGATATGATATTTTAAGAGATTTCTTAATTAATAGATGATTTTTTGTTGAGTAAATAGACATATAAAAGTAACAAGGTTCGTTTCCATGAGATTTTTTATTTAATAGTAATGACAATTTGATATTAATCAAAATTATGTATTTGGATTGAGATTGTACCTACTTAGTTTTTGGATGTATTCAATGTCCAAAATACTAATAAAATTATTCAAAATGTATACAACATAAAAAAAATAATAAAAAAAATTCATATATTTTTTTTATAAAATCACCCAAAACTTTCTCTATATATAAATACAAATTCATAATATTTATTATGATAACTACATACCAACTTGGCTTTATTACCAATTTTAATCCAACTTTATTACATTTCTTACAATTTTCCATCTTAAAAAACACCATTAATCCTATTAAAATTGGTTTGATCTAACTTTATTACATTTCCTACCAATTTTCATCATAAAAAACACCATTAATCCTATTAAAATTGGTTTGGCTTAACATCTTGGCTTTTAATTTAAGTGAGAGAGAGTAAGATTATATTGATTTTATTTAAGATCTAAATATTATAGTATAATATATTAGGGTTTCTTTTAACATCTTGTTTTTTAATTTAAATGAGAGAAAGCTGATATTGATTTATTTTAAAATCTAAATATTGTAATATAATATATTATTGTATGACGGACAATCTAAATGTACCATTGTAATATTTATATATCAATTATTATTATATTATTTTTTATTTTGGAAAATATTTTAGTAGTTTTTTTTAATAATAATTATTATTTTTATAAAATTACGTTAATTGTTTAAGACTCATATGTATTTGACATAAGTGAAAGTGTACCCCTTTATATGTATTTGACATAAGTGAAAGTGTACCTCTTTATATTATATTAGTGTAACTTAAAGGTATCTACGAGTGATCTTACCAACCACCAACACATAATTATAGGTGATGTGATTTTATTTGAATAAAAGCAACAAGTCAATCTGCATTTTCACATAGAAGACAGTGATGACCATCCCTAATATTGATTTAGCAAATGAGTTGTAGTAGCTCTTTCCACTATTTTTTTTCTAGTATATAGGTTTGTTATTATGACAAGAACATCTTATATAAATATAATTATATATTAAAATAAAAATAAAAACTATGATATCCATTCAAAACATAAGCATAATAACCTTTCTAATAAGCAAAACTTCCTTGTGGAAATTTTTTACTTATACAATTAATGCAATCTATGATAACAATCTCCTCCAAATAATTGATTCTTAGTGTCAACGAGCATGCCTAACTATTCAAGTATTGAATTAGTGATTTCTCATCCAACTTTCACATCTATATAACTAGCAATTCCACCAAATGTTGCAAAGGAAACACCATAAGTCAATATCATATGAAAAATGAACATAGATGAAGAGTGATGTGATATGTTATGCGATCTAAATGTAGCCAAATCTGAGTAAAAGAGAAATGGAAATGTTGTTGCCACTAGGTAACTTTTTATAATTTAAATCTCTTTTTCCTTTATCACGTGAAGATGTTCATGATCATGCGGAATCAATTTTATGTTCACATTAATTTTAATAAATGAAAAAAAATGAAATTATGATGGGAATTATGATTTCTCCTCCACCTTTAAATGTTGTTCCAAACATGCAATTTCTAGACAATCACTGAATAACCCTATCAACTTTCTAATGACCCACAAGCCCACATTAATTCAAATCGTGTCCAATCTATCCAATTTGAATTCACACCACTCCCAAAATAACCCACATCCAGCATGATGACAAAATCCTTCCTAAAAGACCACATTGATGACACAAAAAACTAATATTTCCATCTTCCATAAACCTATCAAAACATAAACTAACAGAGGCCCCATGAAGAGCCTAGTCAATATCAAATCCCACCAAAAGCTTACAATAATCCTTGGAAATATAAAAAAACTTGTAATCTCCATGAACGAAAATCATGAACTAATCTAATTGCTTCCACATAGAGTCTGGATGATAGGAAATTAATGCATCCATGACATCCTATCCTTCCATATTTAACATAGGAATATCCCCTCATAGATGATTTTATAACTATTTAATAACCTCATAAACCTTTACACTAATTGAAAGGCCTAGATCTTCTAGCTTATCATGAATTTTCAAGTTGAAAGTGTTGATTTTCCTTCATAAGGGATGCTTCTTTGAGCTTGAAATATTATCCATGTCCAGATCTTTCTGAGGTCCTAACTTGCATATTAATTCCTTCATATTTACTTCTCAAATAAAATTATTCTTCTTCAGATTCCCAACAAAATGATAGAGTTCCATGTTTTTAAGGATTTTATTGGTGACTTTGAAGTGTTCCTTGCTTAACTACCACATCTTTGGCTTTGCAGTTAAAGTTATTTCCAATGCTAACATAGATGCATAATGTTTCTCCAAAATATATTGCACCAAATGCTTATGGTAGCACTAAGAGGAAGGAGAAGTCCATTGCTTCCAAGGGGCTCTTTAGTTTGAATCTCTTGTTGTAGATATCCTCATCTTTTGATTCATCATCTTCAACAAGAAGTGATAAGGGATAATTGGTTGTTTGTCATCATGGGAGAAAGCTTCAACAAGGATGTTTTAGGTATTGCATATAGATAGTGACCATAGATGTCTTGTATGCTCCAAGGGCATTGGATGATGGAAATGGATGCCTTATATGTTACAAAGAGACTAGTTCCAAGAGACACATATGGATGTGCAATATCACACAAATAAACATTTAGTGACACTCTAAAAGCATCTAATGATTGACCTAAAACCATTATCTAGCTAAATAAGAGAAAATAAAATAGTACACCATCATAGAGAACAATCTTTATAAAAGGTTTTGGTGTAGAATGTACCTAGGTAATGCATTAGTGTACAAGTGAGAATCAAATCTCATGATGATCATGTTAAAAAAATGAAAACCACATTAAAAATAAATGAAATGTAGACCTAATAATTATAGCACAAAAAATTCCTTCATTATAAATGAAAAATAAAATAAAAAATTATTCAAAATAGGTAAATACACCAAACTATTCACAATTAAAAATTAATACCAACTCTTTTCCAGGTGAAAACATCAAGTACATAGTGCAACCAATTACATAATTTTTGGTTCAAAAGTAAAGAAAATGAGATGATTAGTATGATTTTTATAAAAGAAAAAAATTAATAAAAAATTAATAAATGTAAAATATATTTTAATTTTTTCCCAAAGTTAAAAATTTTAATCATATACTTATTAAAAAATACATTTCAATAATTATTTAAATTTAAATAATATATTTAAATATTAAATTTTATAATTATATAATATCTATATTAAAATTAAATGTAATATTTTCAAAAAATAATATTAACTTAAATTTCTTAAATATATAAAAAAAATATTTTGAAAAATAATAATAAATGAAATCAGCCATCACTAAAAAACTCCAATCAAGCAACCTAGATCGCGTCCATTGTGAAGTATATGCCCTTCCATGCTATCTTTTTGGTAATCTAATTTGTCGTCCAATGCCATATCAACTAATAAAATAATGGTCATCTATTGATTGCCTCTAAATCATGATAAAAAAAACATATTCTTTGATCATTGCAAAATAACATAAGGCCTTTCCTTGTTTTGAGCCTAATTCTCACAATCATGATAAACAAAACATATTCTTTGAAATCATTACAACATAATATAAGTTTTTTCCTTGTTTTCAACCTAACTCTCACTTTACTGTTATCTACTGCATACTCTACCAAATTTTTATCTATTGCTTACTTTACCAATTTCTTTTATAGAAGCCATACGTTTAATAGAAATGATGTGTAGTTGTAAATTTTTATTATTTAAAAAATATTTAATTTTCTTTTTTACTGAAATTTATAGCTTGAATAAATTATATATATATGGTGGCAGAGACTTCTAGGGTTATTCTGCAAATGACAGCCATGGCTACACCCTACCCACCCTACCTACTTGCTAGCTCTCGTCGTCCGTTCTCTCTTCGGCTGCAACAATCACGACGTTTCTCGTCACATGTAACTCATCGAGGTGCTCCATAACATTGTTTTTTACCGTCCTCCTCCCCGTTCACTACATTCCCACTAAATTCTGATAACCTCCCAGTGGCGATGGTTACGATGGTCCTAGAGGCAACTGGTGGGGATCAACTTGGAACATGCATGGAGCTTGACCTAGTAGATTATTTGAAAGACCCATTGGAGAATGTCAATATCTGGAAAACCCCTCGCTCCACCATAGACGAACTCCTACCCTTCTGCTACAACCTGTCGGCTACCATTATAGGTCTACCTTACATCTTGGGACCTTCCTGCTCATAGTGACATTGTCGAAGCCTCCTTTGATCTGGCCATTTCCTCCTTCACCACCACAGTCACCCTCGACTACTACTTTCGTAACTTCCTACCTCCATGCTAATCCTGAGGTGGCTAGCTCTCAAACCTCCCTCTCTTCTCACCCTAGTGAATCTCTAACCAACGCTTTTAGAAGGCACACCCCGGCCTAGGGAAACCCTCAAGTCTTAGTAACTGAGGCGCCATCATTGGGCAGTTACGTGATGGTACCCCATCTTTTGGAACCAATGCCAGCGCCTAAGCATCCCTGCCTTGAAAACCCTGATTCAAACCCTAACCAGCCTGTGGAAAATTCGGAGGACCCTGAGGAGCCGACACAGAGGGGGAAAAGAAGGAAGTGCTTCAAGGCTAGAAGCAAAGACGTTATACTCAAACTCAGGGAGGACATTCAGTGGGGAGACACCATGGACACGGCGGACCTGGTTCTGGTAAGAAGAACTCACACCCGTAGCTACATAGTGGCTAGGCTCAAGATGTGGGCCTCGGAGGTATGGGGGCAACGCCTGGCAGACCTCCCAACTATTCAATACTTTGTTAGAGGTTGGTTCACTCTGCGCTTTTCTAGAGCCAAGAACAAAAATTGGGCCCTGTTGTCCTTTTGGAATTTCGAGCATGCTCTAGCTCTTCTCTGGCGTTGGAACCCTCTATTTGACCCAGAAAAAGAATAGATAGGAGTCGACCCTATATGGGTTCAACTACCTGGACTACCCCTTCAATTCTATTCAGAGGATATATTCCATCACACTGGAAACACTATGGGAACTTACCTCGATCACGATAGAACATATTTGGCTTTAGGCATGATGGCATATGCCTGGATTCTTGTTCACCTGGATACACGGGGTGGTTTACAGGAGCAAATCACCTTACAGTGGAAAACCTTCTCCTGAAAGAAAACTACGAAGGTGTTCCCTTCCGCTATAGACATTGTTACAAATTGGACCACCTGTACAAAGATTGTCCATTGAATAGGAAGGAAAGGCTGAAGATAAGAGGAAGGATACACTACAGAAAACCACTCAAGCTTAGGGTATCCCTCAAGTGGGGGAAGAAGCAGGAAATTTGCACACTCTCAAGCATTACCTGTGTCCACTGAGATGACCATAAAGAAGCAGGGAACACCCTCTCCTCCTCTAACTAGAGAAAGGGCGGCTACTAAGGTTTCATTCTCTACAGGTATGTCGAATAAAAACTCCTCCTCTATATTCTCTAATGATTCTCCGCACTACATTGGTACTAGTTCTGATCAGTTCTTTTTAGTTCAGTCCTTAACTCACATCTTCAACCCTCCTAAGGTTGTGGACTACCCTATCAAACACTCCTTCCCCACCATCTCCTACACTCAGTCATCCTTTCCTTATGAACCTGCTCCAAAATTCCATTTAAATGTACCTCCCACTCATTCAAGCCCTCCACTTTTCAGATACCCCACCAGAGCTAGGTTTCGAACTTAGGCCCTTGACTCCCTGGGTGTCGGCCTCATCACTTCTCCCCCACCTTTGAAAATTACTAGAGGCAGACCCTCCTCACTATCTAAAGCTAAGCTACAAGCTGGGGAAGAGATTGTTCCGGGCAAGCAACACGCCATCGACTGGGTACTTAAAGCAATGAATACATACGAGCCCCCTCCTCCATGAAATTTCTCTGCTTCAATTGTAGAGGGTTAGCTAGCTGTACTAAAAAACTAGCCACGAGGAGATTGCTCTCCACAAAACCCATTGATATTATATTCTACAAGAAAGCCTAGGCCATGGTAGTGTTATTACCCACCTCCTAGAATCCTGGTTTCCTGGATGGAAATTCCATTCCCTAGATGCATCAGGGCGGTCAAGAGGTCTTGCTCTAGGGGTAAAAAATTGATCCATCAGAATCTGTAATGCTTGTGAGAGTTCAGGCCATCTAGTAGCTGGCATTTATTCCTCAGAGCTTGATACTAAGCTCAGGATTATCAACATTTATGGCTCCTGTCATAATAGGGAGGAATATTTTAGTATACTCCTAGACTCACATCCTTCAAAAGGACAATCTCATTATGGGGGGGGATTTAAACTTCTCCATCAGCTTCGGAAAATCATGGGGAAACAATGCCCAAAGGGATATCCTCTCAGATTTTTTCGAGGCCAATCTGGAGGATCATAATCTCATAGACATCCCCTCCCCAAAATTACTTCCCACTTGGAGAAACAACAGACCAAGGGAGGATAGTCTCTCTAGAAAACTAGATATATTCCTCATTAGGGAGCATATGATAACCTTGGGGCAGGGATATAGACAGTGGGTGGGCTATGGCGGAATATCATTCCATAGGCCGATCTATTTGGAAATCAGTGGAGGTATGAAAAAACCAAAAGATCCTTTCAAATTTAATGTAGCATGGTCGAGGGATGCTGAATATATCCATCTAGTAACTAATTACTAGAGAACTCATACCCCAATGACAGAAAGGACTATATCGGAAGGATTTTAAAAAATCCTAAAAGAGCTCAAAAACCTCTCAAATAAATGGGCTCATAAGAAGATATCACAGGAATACCATAAAGCAATTGAGAAGTATGAAAATGACTATGAGAGGATCTTCTCCTCCCTTGAACACAAAGAGAAGATTACCTCTCTTTTGGCTATGAGAACCTAGATTCTTAAGGACAAAGAAGAGGTTTGGAGATTGAGAAGTAGAGCCATCTAGATTAAGGAAAGGGATGACAATACCAGGTTCTACCATAAATTTGCAAATGGGCGCAAAGCTATCAATACTATTTGGTAGCTATCTGATGAACAAGGAGAACTAGTGAACACCTTTCCTTGACTGGTAGTTATGGCCACTACACACTTCAAGAACATCTATAAGTCACTCCCAAATGCCATCATGGGAGACATAATGAGGACAACCCAACTATTCCCAAGGTTTGTATAACAAGAAGAAAGAATTGAATTGACAAAGGAGGTCTCCATGGGAGAACTGGAGGACACTCTCAAATGGTTTAAGAAAGACAAAAGCCCTGGTCTAGATGGCTCAAATGTAGAATTCTACCTAGCCTTCTTTAATACTCTGGGGGGGGAACCTATTACAAGTATAGAGGAATGCAAAGCCTCTAAAAGAATGCATGAGGCCTATAACTAAACTTTTATCGCCCTTTTTCCAAAGTCTAACAATCCTACCTCCTTCAATGATTTTCAACCCATCTCCTTATGTAACTATATCTACAATATCATCTCCAAGATAATAGCAAATCAACTCTGGCCAGTCTTATCAAACCATACCTCAACAAAAGAATTTAAATTTTTACAGAATAGACAAATACATGAAACAGTCGGAATAGCACAAGAAATTATACATTCTATCCAGACCCACAAGCTAAAAGGTATGGTCCTGAAAGTATATCACTAATGTAACATTCAACATTCTCATAAATGGTGTGGCCTCTCCTTTCTTTCACTCCGATAGAGGCCTCAGGCAAGATTTCCTATTGTTCCCACTCCTATTCTTACTCACCATGGAAGGTCTTAGTCATTTGATAAAGGAGGAACAACGAAGAGGCAGACTAAGAGGGATCTGCGTCACTGAAGGATTCACATTAACACACTTGCTCTTTGTTGACGATGTGCTACTTTTCCTAAATGGGAGTATTGGCGATGTGACTGCACTTCTCAATTCCTTCACTATATTCTTAGCAACCACTAGCATGTTGGTTAATAATTAAAAGTCCTCTATAACAGCTATAGGATGCTCACCATATGAGATTTAGTATGCCTTGAGAAGATTCCCCTATAACCTACAACAACTAGACAATGAACTAAAATATTTGGGCTACAGATTAAAGCCTCGTGGATATAAGAATGTTGATTGGATCTGGATCATAACCAAAGAGAACGAAGACTGATACTCATAAAAGTAGTGCTGGAAGCAACTCCAGTATATGGATGTCTTTAGCATGGATTCCTAAAGGAATACTGGCCAAAATAAAAAGCCTATGTTGTAGATTCTTGTGGAGAGGGAATCAGCCCGGAAGGATTTTTTCCTGGTCTAATTGGGGCTCTTTGGTGCTCCCAAAGAAATGGGGAGGATGGGGTATCAAAAGCCTTGACACTTTCTCCACAGCCATGACAGGAAAACTAGGGTGGAAGCTAGCCACATCGCATAGCCTTTGGACTAAGGTGGCTACAACTAAATACATAGCTCCTTTATATCTTATGGACTGGATTTGCCAACCTCAGTGGACACAAGCTTGAAAATCGAACATTTGGAAAGCAGGTCTTCAAGCAATTCCCCTTATCAGGGATGGACTTACATGGAGAATAAAGCCAGGTGAAGTTGTTAGAATAGGTATGGATCCCTCGATTAGATGTGGGAATGCTCACAGACTCCCACAGGAGCTCAAAACATACCTCACTTCCAAAGGGATCTCTCACCTTAGCCAAACAGCAGACAATGATCGCTTTACTTTTTTGCAACAAGCATGGAAATCTGGGAGGGCACTATAGATCCATCGACATTGGCAACAACAATGGAAAGAGTACACAGAGGCACTCATGGAATCCCAAATCAGGATACAGGAAGGGGAGGATGAGCTAATCTGGGCACATGCGAAGCTAGGAAATACTCACCTAAATAGGGTTACATAACTCTTATGAACTCATTGAAACCTCCGATGTGTGAACCATGGTGGAGAAGTTTATGGAAACTAAAAGCACCCCCTAGGTCTAGGCTTCTTATGTGGACCATTCTGAGACACAAAACCCCAATAGGTGAATATTTTATCAAGAGATCTTTTCATGGACTCATTTGGTATGGCATTTGGAAAGCCAACAATGAATCTGGGAATCATCTCTTCCTTACTTGCCCATGCACAAAGGAGCTATGGAATACTATTCACTCTCATATACCCTTGCTCCCACTGTGGCAGGGAACAACTATTTAGGAAGCCTGGGAGGGATGGTGGTCCATTGTATCCTCTAAAAAAATAAAAAGCATCCCTTTGCTTACTTGTTGGGCAATATGGATTGCCTAGAATAGAATTATTTTTCAAAATTCCACACCCCCCCACTGGCCGGCCATCACTGCACAAATCCTAGTAGACTACCAACAGATTGCAGAGGAGGAAACAAATCCCAACCCCAGGCATATCATACTTGAGATTATAAACCAATCTCATGCCTGGGCATACTTTGACAGCTCAACTCAAGATATACGATGTGGTGGGGGGGGAGTTGTCCTTCATATCACAACAAATCATTATTACAAAATCCAAATGGGATTGGGTAGAGGGATGAACAATTTTTCTGAGCTATTAGTAGAAAAATACACCATACCTTTTGCTTTGGAAAAACAATGCAGAAACATACAGTTATTTGGAGATTCAAAAACTATATGCAATTGGATAAAAAAAGTTACAAATTGTCACGCATTTTCTCTGAGACACATCATGGAGGAAATATACAAACTCATAATTTATTTGACATATTTATTGTCAACATATATATAGGGAGTGGAACACAGCTACCGATCTACTATCCAAGGAAGTAGTGCACAGGCCTATAGGAACTTGGAGCATACTGAAGCACACTAGTGGAACCTTCCATCGGTATTATCATAGACCTTTTATAGAAATATCAGAATAGTTAAGCTCAATGGTAGCTGGACACATAAGTTTTTGTTATATATTTGTGTTGTCTTTATATAATATTATATGAAGGTTTTTATCGAGTAGTCCTATGCATGACAATTATTTTTTGATAGTCTCTTCGTAGAGTAAGTATAGATATCATATTGAAAATCATAGCACATAGTAGTGTCCCCTTGCATGGAGTACACCTCTTTCTATTTTGAATACTCAACACGATACGCTTCTAGCCCATAGTATAGTATATGCCCCTGGTATCTGCAAAATGTAATTTTCCTCATTAATGAAAATTACGACTTTTTCCAAGGGAAGAAAAGAAGAAGATAGTTTTAACACCATATTCACCTACAAATGTGAAAATGAATAATGTAAATCAAAATCAATACATCATCATATGATAATGTGATTGAACAAAATTTTATGAACCATGTGGAAAGAGGAGTTCCATGGATTCATAGAGAAGTATTACAATATGTATCGCTTAATATTTAATGCAGTCATGCAGACTTATTTCTTAACAGAGCCTCACTTTTGTAGCATTAAACGAAATATACATTTGATGTAGATTAAATATAAAACTGCAACTTGAATAGTTATGACACAAAAGGAATATGCTACATTCTCAAATCGTAATAAAGAATGAATTGCTTATCACTTTATAAAATTATAAAATACAATGTTAAAGAGAGTTTCAATAATATGAATGAGAAAATCACAAATTGTTTGGACAAATTTGTACAAGTATATATTGTAAAGGTAAATGAAAGCCATCTGACTATTATATTATAAATGTAAATGAAAATCATTTCACTATTAAATTCAGGTTCACTTGACCACTTTTCCACCAGTCAGATACAAGGAAAAGGAAAATGATTGGACCGATCGCTCATGAAACCCTTGACATGAACACTGCATTATAATATATATACTAGCATTTGCACCAGAAGTTGCAAAGAAAACGCCCTAAGGCAATAGATAACATATAACACTATGTAAGGCAATCGATAGCAATCGATAACATATAACACTAATTAACGCTTCTTTGACAATTGTTGAAGAACAAAAAAAAATCAACAAAAGACAAGGACCATGCTATATGCAATACATGCTTCCTAGCCTTACAAATCATGAGTCATATGTCATATAACACTAATTAATGCTTCTAGCATATCAAACTAATTAATGTTTCTTTGACAATTGTTGAAAGACAAAAAAAACAGATAAAAAAGAAGGAAAATACCATGCTATAATGAAAACAAATTAATGCTTCTTTGTCCCATGTTGAAAGACAAAAAACAAAGATAAAGAAAAGGCAAGGACCATGGCAAGAGCTAACCAGGGTGCTATTGGGCCTTTAATGCACCTCATAGTGGCCTCACCATACATACATGCCCATGCCATCCATCATTTCTCCAGGAGCTTGACCACAATTTTTTCCGAGAACGGGTGACCCACCACTTCCGAGCTGGCACCCGCTTTGCTGGAAACCAACACCCGTGCAATTTCAAATGATCCCTTGTGCCAAACATTCATTTTCTCCATTTGCACAACCAGAAAAGGTCCTCTGCAACCCTCTCGAGCATTCATTTCTCCTACTCATGGTGCTCGCTCTCCTCGCAGGTCTGCTCGCGGTGTTGAATCCCGGCAGGCTGTGCCCCAAGGGTAAGGTAAATTATACTCTATGAACATTGACATCCACCATTTTGGTGGGCGCCCAGAAGGCCAATGCATAGGAATCCAACCTGGTGCTTCTATAAATTGTCAGCATTGGCAGCTCCCAGCGTCTGGCGGAACAGATACATTCAACGTCTCCAATTGGGTGCAGGTTCGAGTGACCTTGAAGGTGTTTTCCCATTGTATCGTAATCAGTTACCAGATTTATGACGAACCACTTAGCCATTCAGACATCTTCAATAGTTTTTAGGACGTGGTTTAATGGTTAATAGTTAAGTAGGGAGGTC